>CAUYQG010105219.1:0-46906 GCA_963574415.1 Tarsius wallacei | reverse complement strand
CGCTCCCCCTGCCTTCTTTTGCCAAATATTATTTCATTTTTTTTCGTTGGTTACTGGTTCATTCTGTTTTTTTTCTTTGCATTCTCAAGATCATTGTTTGGCCCAGCTTTTCCTTTTTTTTTTTTTTTTTTTTTTTGAGTTGGAGTCTCACTCTGTCACCCAGACTGGAGTGCAGTGGCTGCTCCCAGCCACTGCAGCCTCAACCTGCTGGGTTCTGGTGATCCTTCCGCCTCAGCCTTCCAAGTAGCTGGAACTACAGGCGCACGCTACCACGCCCGGCTAATTTTTGATGTGTTGTAGAGATGAGGTCTCACCAAGTTGCCCAGGCAGGTCTCGAACCCGCGGGCTCAGGCAATCCACTCACCTCAGCCTCCCAAAATTCGGGATTACAGGCTGAGCCACTGAGCCCGGCCCAGCTTATCTTTTTATGCCAGAACATTGCAGAGGTTGTACCTGTTGGCTGTCCTTGGGTTGAAGAGTCACCTCCTGGTCCAATTAGCAGTGACTGTAGTGGAATCATAAAGTATCAAAGATGTTTCTCTATGAGCATGGCACCACTACATAGAAGGGACTTTAGGCTACACACTCATCATACTTAACAATGAAAGCCTTGTTTTCCGAGGCTACAAAGTGAAGATAGAAGCTGAGAATGTTGATTGGGACAAATCCTCTCAGAATCCCTGAGAGATGAGATATATTTTTATCTATATCTTACTACTGATTGGCCAGAATGCAGTATTTCCTGTTATGAAGGTGAGACAGTCTAAAGGGGAACCTAGATGGAAGGAAGAAGGGAAAACCTGATCATTGAAGATCCACAGGTAACTTTTATTTATACCATGCCTTCCCCTCCTTCCCACCCTCTTCCAGTGCTATCTTAGTTGAGAATCTGTGTACTAAATGTTAATTAAGTTCTTTCTCTGGTTCCAATTCTTAATTTAACCAGCTTTCAAAAATCTTTTCAAATCTTTATTTGGATTGGAATATAAGATCTTATTCTATTTTAAAGTAAACAGATAAGCCTTAAAAGCTTACACATATAGAAGTGATGTTGAAAACTATTAAGGTGAATCTTAGCATTTTCCAGGAACCCAGTTTCTTCCCTGAGAAAATGGAGCCTCTGTTATCTTTACATTTGTGACCAAAATTTGCTATAAATGTTGGGACTATATTGTTAAATTTTGTTATTTTCTGTTTCTTACCATCCTCTTTTTGTGCCCCTCCACAAAGTTACCATACATTTATCTTGTCATTTCAGGAGTTAGTACACCCAACAATGTACATTCTATAAAATATCCTAAGGGGGATGTAATACCTTTGAATCCGTTAGCCTAGAATCCAGATGTAGAAGAGAGAAATATATTCAAGTAGGCTAAATAATGTGAAATTCCTGGACTACTCTTTGAATAGTCTCAAAAGGCATGGTACTGTTATTTCTAAGCCATTTTTTGTATTTGAACTTTTGAATTCAAGCTTTTTATCTAATTCCTTTTTTTATTTTAATTTTAAAATAAAACAAGTGGGGATTTACTACATAAGTAGGTTGCATGCAGGTGAAGTTTGGGCTCTCTGTCCCCCAGTAGTAGACCAAGTACCCAGTGTGTTGTCACATGTCCCCCTCCCTCTTTTCTCCCTCTCTCCCATAGCAGCGTCCGGTGTCTACCCATCTTACCCTTGTGCTAATGTGACTAGTGTTTAGGGTCTGCTTATAGTGAGAACATGTGGTATTTACTTCTTTGTTTTTGAGATAATTTGCTTAGTGTAATGGTCTCCAACTGCATCCAAGTTGCTGTGAAGACCATGATTTTGTTCTTTATGGTTGCATAATATTCGTTCATGTAGGCTGGGCGCAGTGGCTCAAGCCTGTAATCCCAGCACTTTGGGGGCCGAGGTGAGGGGATTACCTGAGCCTATGGGTTCAAGACAGCCTGGGCAATTTGGCGAGACCTCATCTCTATAATAAATAAAAAGATTAGCCTGGTGTGATAGTTGCACCTGTAGTTCCGGCTACTTGGAAGGCTGAGGTAGAAGTATTGCCTGAACTGAGCAGTGCGACGCTGGGGTGGCCATGAGCATGCTGCTGCAGTCCAATCTCAAAAAAGAAAATTCCATTTTATATATATATATATATACACACACATACATACATACATACATATATACATACCACATTTTCTTTATCTAGTCTACTTTCTATGGGCATCTGGACTGGTGCCATATTTTTGCTATTGTGAGTAGTGCTGCAGTAAACATGCGTGTATGGGTGTCTTTGGTAGAGCAGTTTATGTTCCTCTGGGTGTATTCACAGGAGGGGGACTGCTGGATCATGTGAAAGCTTGATTTTTAGTTCTTTGAGATATCGCCACACTGCTTTTTATAGAGATTGAATTAGCTTCTATTCCCATCAACATTGTAGAAGCGTCCCTTTTTGTTTGCAGTGGTGCCAGCAGTGTTGTTTTTTTATTTATTAACAATAGCCATCCTTACTGGTATTAGATGGTATCTCATTGTAGTTAATTTGCATTTCTCTGGCTGAGCATTTCTTCCTTTGTTTATTGGTTGCTTGTATGTCTTCCTTTGAGAACTATCTGTTCATGTCCTTTGCCCACTTTTTCATTGGGTTGTTGGTTTTTTTCCTATCAATTTGTTTGAGTCCCTTGTAGATCCTGGGTGTTAGGTCTTTGTTTGATGCACAGCTTGTAAATATTTTTTTCCATTCCATTGGTTGTCTCTACTCTTTTGATGGTTTCTTTTGCTATGCAAAAACTTCAGTTTGATAAGGTCTCATATGTCTGTCTTAGCTTTTGTTGCATTTGCTTTTGAGAACTTGGTCATGAATTTATTGCCTGCTCTGATATCTAGGTGTTCCCTACATTTTCTTCTAATGTTCTTGTAGTGTGAGGTTTTCCATTTAAGTTCTTGATCGTATTTTAATTGATTTTTGTATATAGTGATAGGTGGGGATCCAGTTTCATTCTTCTGCCACAGCTAGCCAGTTTTTCCAGCACCATTTGCTAGATATGATTTATTTTCCCCAATGTTTGATATTGATAGCTTTGTCAAAGATGAGTTGGTTGAGGGACCAGGTTTTTTTTCCAGATTCTCTGTCTTGTTCCATTGATCTATGTGCCTAGTCCTGTACCAATACCATGCTGTCTTGATTACTGTGGCCTTGTAATATAGTTTAAATCCTGGAGGTATGATGCCTCCAGCTTTCTTGCTTTTGCTGACAATTGCTTTGGCTATTTGCACTCTTTTTTGCTTCCATATGAAATTCTGTATTATCTTTTCTAGGTATGTGAAAAATGATGTTGGTAGTTTAATAGGGATTGCATTGAATCTATAGGTTGCCTTGGGTAGGGTGGACATCTTGACAATATTGCTTCTTCAGTTCATGAACGTGGAATATTTTTCCATTTGTTTGTATCATCCTTAATTTCTGTGAGCAGTGTTTTGAAGTTCTCATTGTGAAGGTCTTTTACTTCTCGGATTAGGTGAGTGCCAATATATTTAATTTTTGTGTGTGGCTCTTGTGAATGGGATCGTGTTTGTATTCAGTTCTCAGCCTGTTTGTTGTTTTAGTTGTTTTTTTAGTTAGAGTCTCATTCCGTTACTCACGCTGGAGTGCAGTGGCACGCTCACAGCCACCCTGACGTTGACCTGCTGGGCTCCAGCGATCCTTCTACCTCAGCCTTCCAAGCAGCTGGTGTTTTTGTTTTTTTAAGTCAGAGCCTCACTCTGTTGCCCAGATTGGAGTGCAGTGGCATGATCACAGCAGCCTTGACCTCCTGGGCTCAGGATATCCTCTTGCCTCAGCCTCCTGAGTAGCTGGGAATATAGGTGTGCACCACCACACTTGGCTAATTTTTTGATTTTTTTGTAGAGATGAGGTCTCACTATGTTGCCTAGGCTGGTCTCCAGTACCAGGGCTCAAGCACTCCTTTTGTGTTGGCCTCTCACAATGCTGGGATTATAGGTGTGAGCCACTTCCCCTGGCCTAATTCATCTTTTTAGCCCTTTGCACTTGGATGTTCCCTCTGAGGAGACATTGTAAATTTAGCAAACCACTGAGAGATGTCTGTTCTTAGGGGACATAAAGAGATTGCTGGTGTTTATTCAGGACAAAACTTATGCCAGCCCAGATTTTTAAAAAATGTATGTTTTCTTAAAGTTTTCCATTCACATTTCATGAAAAAGCAAATAAGGAGATCGAATATATACTAATATATACATTAAAAATATAACCTGGGGTTATGTAGGAAGAGAATATGTGAAGTGCTTGTATAAGAAAGGCAGCTATGGGTGTACCCTTTGTATCATATGGCATAACTTGAAAAGATAGATAAGCAAGTTATTGTAGCCTTAAAAGAAAGAGACTTTTGAAGTTGAAAGCAGATCATTACTACACATTAGATAAATAAAAGATCTAGCCAAGCTCAGTGGCTCAAGCCTGTAATCTCAGCGCTTTGGGAGACCAAGGCGAGAGGATTGTCTGAGCTCAAGGGTTCGAGACCAGCCAGGGCAACTTGGTGAGATCTCGTCTCTACAATAAATCAAAAAATAAGCCAGGCATGGTAGCGCATACCTGTAGTTCCAGCTATTTGGAAGGCTGAGAAGAATCGCCTGAGCTCAGCAGGTCGAGGCTGCGGTGGCTGTGAGTGTGCCACTATACTCCAGCCTGGGCAACAGAGTGAGATGGTGACTCCCCAAAATAAAAAAGTAAGATATAAAATTATGTTTTTTCCACAAATAAGTTTCTTAATGTCCAAAATTCCATTATAAGCCAAACATCATTATAATAAAATAATTGGTTCCAGTGCTATACTATTTAATATGAAGTGATTTATTTTTCACTATTTTGTAAAAAAAAGTATGGTCAAGATGCCAGTAGATGATCTGTGAGATGTCTCCAAGTGTAAAGGGTTAAATTTTTTGTGGGGATGGGGTCTTGTCATGTTGCCCAGACTGGTCTCGAACTCCTGGCTTCAAGTGATCCTCCTGCCTCAGCTTCCCAAAGTGCTGGGATTACAGACATAAGCTACTGCACCTGGCTTGTATTTTCAGTTTTTTATATTTAATCCAACAAATTGTGTGCACATGCAAATGAGGTAAATATCTAACTTACTTTTTACCCCAAAATAGTCTCCTTACTCCAACATCTGTCAAAAGTGATTATTAAGTACGTATTATTAGTTCTTGACATGGTGTTGACACCTCTGTATAAGTGAGGCAGCCTGGATGGTACAATTGAGGTCTAGAGAGTGAATTATGCCCACCCATTAAACATCCCCTGATGCCCTGTGGAATTTTTTTTTTTCTCGAGAAAAAGTTGGCATCAAGATTTTTGGTAAAAGTTTCCCAATTTTTAAAATGTTGGCAACTTATTTAAAAATTGTAAAATACCATGTGGAACATACTGCTGTAGGCTTTAGTTTATGGGCTTTTAGTTAGTAACCTCAGGCAATAAGCTAGCTAATAACCTGGTTCAGTGGGACACTTGGGATTCATCCAAGTGACAGCCATTTATAGCCAGGATTTACTTAAAATGTGGAGACCAAGGATATAGCAGTTAACTTCAGAGATGTCCATATGCAAAATGATGACTTTGTAAACACCTCTATTGGTGTTAGTTATTGTGGGTAGATGGAGAGTTTACACCTGTGTTGGTTTCAGCTCTATGGCTTTCAGGTGTTACTCTCCGTGGTGGGGGGGAAGGGGGATGGGGGACTGGACGACGACTAGGCCATGGGCATACTAACTCATGTTATTCAGATTCAGACAAGACCAGCACACATCAGAAAGTCTTTCTTATTCAGAGGCAGTAGCTTCCTTTTCCTTTTGACCATGCTAACATTTACTCATGGTCCTAATCTGTTTTACTCCTTTTAGAATAAAGCTGGGGGGAAGAGTTCTGTTATCCCTTGTTTGACTAAAGAATCATGTTTTTCCCTCATGAGTCAATGAATGTGCTACTTCAAAACATTCAGTTGATGCTAGGCCTAAGGTACATGATAATTTTAATCTGAACAAGAGATCTTTTTTCTGAACAAAGGTGATTATATTTAATCTTTACAGCCACCCTTGGAGGGTTGAGATGTATAAAAATGAAGTCAAAGGTTAAGAACCTTTCCCAGGGACAGAGTGGTTTCTAGGATTTCCAGCCTGTTCACTTGGACCAAGAGTCTCTTGGAAGTCAGTCAGTCTAGGCCACAACTAATTCTTCCTGAAGCTTGAGTATTTCTGTTCCACCAGGGATTGCTGGGACTGCTTATGGACATCTTGTGGCCAGCATTACCCACATCCTAGTTGTCCTTGGTCACTGCCCAAGATGTAAGCCACATGATGTGGCATCGCTCATAGTCTCTTCCTCATGTTTCTGTGATTTTAACACTCTCTCTCAAACTACCTCCCACTATTCTCTTCCTTACAAAACTTACTCTGAAAACATTCCAGGGTAAACAGACATCCTTACACCCTTAACATCTTCTTATCATTGCGCTCTCTTTCTCCCACCTGGCTGTCATCTGATGACACCACTTTCCTTGTACTTTCAAGTGAATGTTACTCATTGTTTCCTGTTCCATGTTTCTCTGGATCAGTACATGGGGTTGCCATCCTTTTTGTTCCAAGTTCGGATTACAAAAGTTGTTTTTTTCACTCTTGTTTTAAAATTCCTCCTTTTGAGATTCATACCATCCAGTTATTCATCTTTCTTATTACTGATGGCTCCTGGTTATGGTCCCTATTCATTAGTGACTTTGGCACCTGGGTTCATAATTTTCCTTTTCACAGAATCCTTCAAGGTGGCTGTTACCATTCCTGAAAATAACTTCTCCAACAGCTTGGTCTCTTAACAACAGTGGTGTTTTAAGTTCTCCACTTTACTACTACTGTCACGGCTACTTTCTGGATTTTAGCATCACCTTCAACTATCCATCTTTGACATTTCAAAATAAATACTCCCTTCTCCACAGTTTTTGATTCTATCGGCTCTTTCTTTTGTTCTTTGACTTCATAAAGTTTTCTAGTTTTTCTAGTTCCATCAGCTTCTTTCTTCATTCACTTCCTGCCTTATACTGCCTAGGTTTGTCATTTCTCTGACAGTCTTGCCAAAATCCTCAGGCTCTTTGCTTCCTTGTCCTTCTGTCATATTCATCCTAAGAAAACTTGAATCCTGGCAAAGCTAATTACTTCTTTCTCCTTGTACATGACCTAGTTCTCAGCTTGTCCTCCAGGCTGCTGGAAACCTTTCTGTATCTCCCCTGTTAGATCTTGCTCATTCTCCCCAATAGTTGTCGTAAACCTTTTAGTCTCTTTCAGTGTACCCTTTATCACCTCCTTCACAGTCTCAGCAGAGATCTTACCTTGTATTTCACAGAAAAGGGAAGAATTCTCAACTGTTTGCCACTGCACCTCAAAATGTATTGGTATTGGTATTTGCTGCTTGTCTCCTGTCATTGGGAAAGATGGGTGCTCTGGACTTCTATTTATGGTCTTTTTTCTGTCTTAAACTTCTCCCTCTGTACTGACTATGCTCAAGTCTGTCTTGTTTAAAAAATATATATATATATGTATGTGTATATACACATACATATATATATATATATATCCTTCTTTCAGCCCCATATTCCCCTGCATATTCCCTCTTCCCCTTTCCTAGTCAAAGTTATACTATGATTACTCTCTCAATTGCTCTGATGATAGAGCCTATGTCTTTTAGTAATGACACACATTAGCAATGTGAAACTGAGTAAAAGACAGTTGTCCTTGTACAGAGTGGATGTATAATTACTAGATTGATTACATATGCAGTAGGATTTCAAAGATGGAGAAACTCTCAGTGATATCAAAGTTTAGGGTATGGCTACAGTATTGGATGGATAATGTGGACTGGCATTGTATTGGGAAAAACCAAAAATGAGGTAAACCATAATCGGAAGTGGCCCATATGTGGTCTAGTGTTGGAGGAAGGTCTGGAGAGGCCTTTGGGTTGGGTTTGTGTGGCAAAAACAAAACTCAATTTGTTTACTATTTTTAGCTGTTTCTAGATCATTATTCCCTCTCTCCTCCCTAAACCATCTCACTTTCTTTTTCATATACCGTCAGAATCAACCACCCACAACCTCTTCTCGAGGCATCCTTCTCATGAAGGAGGAGCTTGGTTACCCTGTTACCTGTGTCAGCCAATAGAAGATCAAGTGTGTCATATTGTGCTTTACTATTCTTTCAGATAATTAGGCATATTGGTTTACTTATAACTTATAATTTTACAGATTGATGTAAAATATGAAAGGATAGTGGTGTTTCCTCTATAGTTAGGGTATAATTTAGGTACATAATTTTTATATGTTCATATATGAGGAATTTAATCAGGAACATGTCCTTAGATAACTCGGGTTCTGCATGTATTCATGTTATTTTGTTGTTAGATGTAGTACTTTTCTGCTACTACACAGAAACACAAAAGACACTTGCATGATGTTCAGATCTTTATCTGTAACTTGAGTTTTCTCTCTTCCTTCAAGGAAAGTTTCTCTCATTAGCTTTCTTCCAAACAATGTTGCTGTTTGCTTTAGTGCACATTTTTCATGTTTTGAGAATTGAACACTAAACTCCTTACATGAAGTTTTTCACTATTCACAAAGATATTTAGACAGATGCTGGTGGCAAATTTTTACCTTTCTGTGAAACAATTATACGTGACACTTTAAAACCATGGGCAAGGAAGAAATTATTTTCCTATGACTCCCTTTTAGCAGCAACATTGTTTGGAAGATATTCCCATAATTAACTTCAGGTCCTTAAACTTTTTCTCCCAGTTGCCTGGAACATTAAAAAAAAAATTGGACTGTTGTTTGACTGATTAGGTCAGCCCCCTGCAGTGAGATTTATTTTGGAATGCCTGGGAAGTAAAGCAGCAGAGGTTTCTGTCCCTGAATGCTATAGTGGGGATTAGTTCGTCATACAGCTTCTGGATTGTGTCACAAATCAGAAAGATCATTCAGTGGGCTTAAAAAGTTTTGCCTCCTGAAAAGTGTTATGCCTTCTTTATTTTTAAAATGATTTCTGTGTGCAGTAATAATATCTAGCATAATAAGCCCTATCACTTTTTATGTATTTTTAAATTTGATGATTACACCAAGGTGGCATTCAAAGAAACAAGTTCTAAAGAGGCATAATGTGGCTAAAGTCTCAACAGAAGAACTGTGCTTATGAACATTTTTCCCCTAATGGATATGGGACTTCTTTCCTTCTACCATTGAAATTTAGTTTGAAGTTATTTGGAAAAGGTCAAGATAAAAAGGCATTGAAAAAGGAGTTGGGGGAGGTCTGACTCGGAGCTGAGCCTTTGTCAGCTGTGTGACTGACCACGGCACTTCTTTCTCACCGTTAAATGCATTCGAGGAACTCCAGGGTAAACAGAGTTGGACAGTCTTTTTTATTACTACAGGGTTTCTCTGAACCTTTCATGTGGACGTATGTGTGTTGTGAACTCCAAGGCTGCCTGTATTTCCCAGCTGCATTATTTGATCACACACTCTTATTTCTCAGGATGTAGATTTTCAGATGGTAGCATTTGGTGTATCACTAGCTTTCTGCTGCCTTCTAAATCTGAACTTACCATCCCTGAATGAATTTAAAAGAGTCTGGAAATGGATGCATAATTAGGTTGGCATAGTTAGATGGGTGTTTATTTTTCTGGGTATTATCCCAAAGGTCTGTAACCTCAGTAAAAGATAAGACCACTGTTGTATAGGAAGCCTAAGATTTCTGTATGAGTGCAATGTTAGAATCTGTAAAGAACTTGATAGGAGACCCAGTCTCTGAAATTTCTGTTGAAGTCCGGGTATTATCACAGGTAAAGACTGGAGAAGTGTTTATAGTTCTCCCACCCTATCGTCTGGAGATTAGCCAAATGAACAAGCAAGTGTTGTTTCTCCAGCTGCAAAGTATAAAAGAACTCAAGACCTGAGATCATTTGATCATTAGACAGACCTGGGTGTGTTTCTGGCTTCTTTTTCTGATCTTTCGTAAATCTCTTACCTTGTAGAGGCTTTATTTTGTTTACCTGCGAAATGAAAGGTTAGTTCTAAGAAAATGCTGAGTGGTTCCAAAAATCTCACAGTATTGCTTTAAACTTGTTCATTTTTTTCTAATTTATTTGATTGAGACCATGGTGCTTATCCAAGAGGGGTGGCTGGGAGAATTGGTGCTGTGAGATCTGACAGTGAAAGGCTTCATTAAGGCACAGTGGTCCATTGCTCCAGGGCCCTGGTTATTTGATTTTTTTTATTTTCTTTGGAGATGTTCATTGTTTTCTCTGGTTGGAGCTTTCCCTGGTAGGTGCAGCAGAGCAAAGGTTCCTTATAAAATGGTTTGTGTGAAAATATCCAGAGGTGCAGGGGAGGAAGACGTTTGTTGCTAACTGATGGCAGTCTTTCCCATTGAGCCCCAGTACGCTCTGAAATCCTTAACCTAGAGTTTCAGGAATTCACTACCAGTGAAGTCTTGGCGTGTGGGGTGAAATTTTCCACTGTCCTGAGTATAGTGGTTAAATGTATGCATTTTGGAATTAGATGGGTTTGAACTCTGTCATTTTGAATTGTTTGATCTTAGGCAGTTAACCTCAGAATTGAGTTCTAGCTGGATGTTCTTGAAAAAGATACTTAGCTTTTCTGTGCCCTGGTTACCTGCTCTATAAAATGGGAATAACCAAGGCCCTGGAGCAACTACTACAGATGGTTGTTGTAAGTAAACATTAGAATAATGTCTATAATATACTTAGACACAAATAGGCAGTCCACAGATGTTAGCTCTGGTTGTTGTTTTTGTTGTGGTTTTCTTTTACCATCATCAGTATCACCTAGGACACAAGTCAGGTTATTAAAATTATATGGGCAAAAATCCTTTAATTGGTCCATAAATTGCAGGTTGAGCATCCCAAATCTGATTATCTAAAACCCAAAGTGCACCAAAATCTGAAACTCTTGGAATGTGGACTTGATGCTTAAAGGAAATGCTCATTGGAGCATTTTGGATTTTCAGATTTGGTGTGCTCAAATGGTAAGTGTAATGCAAATATTTTAAAATCTAAAAAATTCCAAAATCTGAAACCCTCCTGGTCCCAAGAATTTAAGATAAAGAATATTCAGCCTGTATAACTTTCAACCCTGTAGTGATTCTTGAACACATTAAAGTTTATAAACACTGAATTAAAGGGAGGAGCAAAAGTATAAGTTTGAGCATTCAAATAATTATTTTACCTTTAAGAGAAAATTATATCAAATTTAGCAGTAATGAGGAATGAGTGTAGAATTCTGAAGTATTACTGTTTTTCCACATGGTTTACCAGATTATATATATATATTTAATATTTTTTACCAGATTATATTTTAATGATAAATCTCTATAACCTAAGGTGACCAGTTCTTTTCTGGTTTGCCTAGGACTAAGGGTTTTGATGGGATGCAGGATGTCAGTGCTAAAAGTGAACAAATCAGTATGAGTTGTCATCCTACTGTGAGCTTAATACATTTGTTTGTTGTGAAAACTAAAGGAGATAATGTATGTAAGAACACATAGCACACTGCATGGCACACAGTGACTGCTCTGTAAGTTTTTCTAGAATTGAGTCTAAATCTTGATTGAGCAGATTCACACACTGCTCTCTGAGAAGTTGTACATAAGAACTTGACCAGCTGCTTTGTGTCTTTTAAATTGGCACTTTTGGCCCCTTTGAACAGATTTTGCTGTCAGGCCCTTAGGCGTTGGTTTCTTTCAGTCTCAATTTCCTAATATGTAAAATGAGAAGAGTAATATTGTGGCAAGATTCTTTAAAGAGAGATGGGACACAGAGGCTCCTTTGCCAGGAAGCAGCATTTATTTGTGCCGGCACTGACTCAGTAGATACACGTCCAAAGGCTGAGTCCGAACACAGTGGGGCCTTGCTGTATATACTTTTTGCTAACTTTCCTTTACATTCTAACCCCTTTGTCTCCCTTATATGGCAATATACATTTTGGTTGGGTATTTCATGGCACAGGAATGTAGCAGGGTTTTGCATGCGCACCTATACATTGACTACACTACATCACTTTCTCTTTGTTCTGGGAATGCCCCTACCACAATATTTATCTCATAGAGCTAGCGTAAGGATTCAGTAATGAGCACATTAAAAGTGTTTAGCACAGTGTTTGGCTCCCACTAAGCTCCTAGTACGTGATAGCTATTAGAATAGTAAGAACTTTAAAATTTTATATAGATGCTATTTGGAATTCTTATTCCCTTTAGTGGCTAAAGTTGGAATGATAGCTGTTGATTGAGCTTTTGGCTCCTTTAGCTTCATTCAGTTTTTTCCTAGAAGCTTTCTTATTCTAGAATGCCTGAGGAATTATTATATACCTGCACAACTGAAAATGTGTGTTTTCAAATTTTATCATAGGTAATGAGGAGTACCTGATTAATCTGATAGACTCTCCGGGACATGTGGATTTTTCCTCAGAAGTATCAACAGCTGTTCGCATTTGTGATGGGTGCATCATTGTGGTAGATGCTGTGGAAGGAGTCTGTCCCCAGGTGATGGGTTGTAATGTGAAAATGTTTAAATGGTTAAAGAAGGTTGGGAAAGAGGAGGAACTGACTATTGATTGCTATGTGCCTCTTGGACATTTCACTGACAATCAGAATGTTAGTTTTATATTTCACATCTGGTAATATTTCAGTCTGTGATGGAGTTTTATAAATCCCTAGTTTTGAAGGGATCTAAGAGATGATGACTTTAGCTTTGGGTACTTTGGATTGAAATGTCTGTGATATCCTCTAAGAGAGAGACTTAACAGAATGAGAGAAATGTTGAATTTGAGGAGGAATCTGGAGGTTTTACTCTAATAGAAATGGTTTTTGAATTGCGAGAGGTTGTTGATGGCAAGATACTGAGCTAGTCCTCTCCTAGATAGAAACTCTCTTTTGTTGGCTTCTCAGTCTACATGTGTATCTCTATCCACCCACATACACACACATCACACACACTCCCTTCGTACTTCCCTCTTTCTCTTCCATATCCTTAATCCAGTATTTCTCATCTTTTCCTGCCAAAGTTGGAAAAATTCATCCCTAAGACCAGGGTGAACAAATAACTTTGGTGGCTTTCTAAATTCATTTCTTTTGAAAACTTACGTTTTTTTCTTTAAAAGAAAGATACCACTTTTGTATGCTATGCCTTAATATACCCATGTTTGGGTTTTAGTTTTTGTTTTAATTTTTTTTTAAGAATAATAAAAGGTTTCAAATGGAGGAAATTTGATATTAGAAGATGTATTATGATTATCCTGTAGTCTCTCATCTGATTTCTCCAAATGGCATTGTTACCCCAACTTGAGAAGCACAACCTTAGTCAATGTCTTGGGTTTCTTGACAGGATAAGTGAAATTCACACATCTGACTTTAGAATAACAGAACAGAGGTTACCTTTAAGAGATGAGGGTGTGATCAGGGAAATGTTTTGTTTTTTGACTTGTGTTCTGACAATGTAAATGGTTGTTTTATAGTTAACTCACTTATCTGTGTTGTGTACGTGTATTTGTACACACGTATATTGCCACCAAATTTATGTCTTTACACATTTTATTTATCCTTTTAAATAAAACTGTCAATTCCATAAAGGCAAAGGTAATTTCTTTTCTGTAGTTCTTTGCTGCTATGCCATATGTATATACTTTGTGAATGCCAGTGAATACCTTTGTCTGACTGTCATAGTTTGAGTTGTGATAAAGGAATATAAGAATGAGTTAGCTTAGCTGATAAGATTTTCTTATTTGCTTTATTTCAAATAATGAGTTTTATATTCTTTTTGTTTTTATCAGACACAGGCGGTTCTGCGACAAGCCTGGCTTGAAAACATTCGTCCAGTTTTAGTGATTAATAAGATTGATCGCTTGATAGTGGAACTGAAATTCACCCCACAGGAGGCCTATTCTCACCTCAAGAATATTTTAGAACAGGTATTTTATTCTTCAGTATTTTTAAGATTGGGGCTTGAAGAAGAGTTGTAAGGAAGTTACTAAGTTGAATATGAGGCATTGCTACAGAAAACTGAACTTTTTCACTTAAGATTAATACATATTTGGAGTCATGCTATAACAGAGGCAACAGAATAAGCATGTTTTCAGTAGTCTTTGCCATCTCCTGGAAGCACCCATCTGTATAAAGCTTGGAGAATGGGCTCTCTTGCTTAAAACTTTGTAGCTTGGTTCCAAAGTGAAGCAATATTAGGAAACTCTGTGGTATTTTATTTCCTGTCTTTCGACAAAATTTTTCTCAAGCATTCATTCATTTATTCAGCAAAGATTTTATATGTAAATATATATGTTTTTTGAATAAATGAATTATGACTTATTAGGGATTGTGAATATAAGATGTACAGGTCAGAGTTCCTGTTTTCAAAGAACTCACAGGGTAGAAGGGGAGATAAACAGGTGAAGAGAGATTTGGAGAATATATGGATGTGATTTGGAGCATAGTAGATGAGGGCCACCCACCCTAGGCCTAGGTCAAGAGGGAAGGAGTTAGAAGTCTCTGTGGAAGCCTAGTAAAGGTAGGTGTTTGCAGGTAGAGAATTAGGGAAAGAACATTCAAAAGAGAAGGACTAAGAAATGCAGAGTCATATAGGCAAGAACAAGCATGGTATGATGTTTTATTCAAGGAACTACAGATTGTTGTAGCTGAAGAATTAGATTATGTAAGCAGTGACAAGAGATGAGAGAAAGGAATATAGGGCCTAGATTTTGGTGAACCTTGTATGCCATGCATAAGAGTTTATTTCTTCTTTAACACAATGGAAAGCCATTGTAAGACCTACTTGAGTCTATTTATTTGATAAAGGGAAATGATAAAGGTAGAACAGTGAAAAAGATTGATGGATGGATCCAGTTCTGTAGAAATAGGCACAGGTGAAATACTCCTACCCTGCAGTGGCAGGAAGGGCCAGTAGTATTAGCAGGAATAAACAGGCTTATAGGTTGGAATATGGAGAACTTGCAGGAATTCCGAGTAATAGGGTTCCATTTTCCTCCTGAGGTAGGAAGTAATATTACTGCTTACTTAATAGGAGAGAAAATAATTGGGGATTGGAAGTTGGGAAGAGGGCCTGAAGAGAGCAGTGAAAATTTCAAAAAGCTGATGTGAGATGACTAAGGTTATAAATTAGGATTGTGCGTTTGGAAGTCCTGAGTTCTTAGTGATACCAGGCTTCTGTACTGAGAAACAAATTAAAGATATGGTACATTAACATTTACGTTAAGCTAATAGTAGTAATAAACACAAAAGTGATCTTTCAAAGACCTTATAATTTAGTTTTACTGGGTTTTGAAAGAATGGATTAATAACTTATAAATTATTCATTGATGATAAAATGTCACCTCCATCTGTGTGTGCTTAATATGAGCCCAAACTGACTGAGGTTAGACAGTGTTTCTCCTACCATGAGCGTGTTAAGCATCTGGATGACACTCTGCCATTTCACCATCTCTCCTAGATTAATGCACTCACAGGAACTCTTTTTACTTCTAAAGTCCTAGAAGAAAGAGCAGAAAGAGAGACTGAATCCCAAGTGAATCCAAATTCTGAACAAGGAGAGCAAGTGTATGACTGGAGCACTGGCTTGGAGGACACAGATGATTCTCACCTTTACTTCTCTCCAGAACAGGGAAATGTTGTGTTTACCAGTGCAATAGATGGGTGGGGCTTCGGGTAAGTCTGTTTGAGTCTGATTAAATCTCTTTGTGGATCTTATATACCACTGATTTTTTTAGCGAATATAGACAGAGTACTACAGATTCATATATGGTTGTACAAAATAAAACGGAAAGCTCTCTTATACCCTTTAAAATCGGGGCCATGGTGTAATATCTTATAAAACTATAGTGCAGTATCTCAGCCAGGACATCGACATCGATATAATCAAGATAAAGAACATTTTCATCACTTTAGGCTCCCTCATGTGGGCCTTATATAGCCACACCTACTTCCTTCCCATGCTCAAATCCTCCTTATAACTTTGACAGCCATTAACCTGTTCTCCAAATTTGTTATTTTGAGAGTATTATAGAAATGGAGGCAAAACAGTATGTTACAGAAATGGAACCAAACAGTATGTAACCTTTTTTTGGACTAGCTTTTTTTACTCAATATAATTCTCTATAGAGACTTATTCAAGTTGTTGCCTGATTAATACGATAGTTGGTTCCTTTTTATTGCTTGCATTATTTCATGGTGTTGATTTGCACCAGTTTGACCATTCACCCATTAAAAGACATCTGAGCTTTTTCCAGTTTTTGGTTATTTTGAGTAAAACTGCTGTAAGCATTCATGTATAGGTCTTTGTGGAACATAAGTTTTTATTTCTTTTTAAATAACTGTCAAACTGTTTTCCGAGGGTGCTGTATCATTTTGTATTCCCACTAGCAGTTGCTTCAGTGATCCAGTTTTTCCAAATTTTCACCATTATTTGGTGGTGTCGCTGTTTTCATTTTAGCCATTCAGATGGACGTGTTGTTGTGGTTTTTATATGCATTTTTCTAACAGCTGGTTTTGTTGAACATCTTTTTATATGCTGATTTGTCATCTGGTATCTCTTTGGGTGAAATGTCTTTTCATGTCCTTTTCCATTTTCTGATTTTAGTGTTTTTTATACTGTTCAGTTTTGAGAGTTTTTTTCTGTTCTAAACACTATTCCATTGTCTTGTATGTGCTTTTCACATATTTTTTCAAGTCCATAGTTTAGCTTTATATCCTCTTAATGATGCAAGACAAAGTTTGTATTTGACTGAAGTCCGCTTTATCAGTTTTTCTTTTTATGGATCTTGCTTTTAGAGTCAAGTTGAAAGATTCTTTGGCTAGCCCTAGATCCTGAAGATTTTCTCTCATTTTTTTCTAAAAGTTTTATAATTTTACTCTTTACATTTAAGACTGTGGCCCATTTTGAGTTAATTTTTGTGTAAAGCATGACTTGGGTTGAGGTTCTTTTTTTTTGCCTATGGTTGTCCAATTACTACAGCACAGTTGGTTGAAAAGGCTATCCCTTCCCCATTGAATTGCTTTTGTGCCTTTGTCAAAATTAGTTGGACATATTTGTGTGGATCTGTTTCTCACTATTGATCTATGTATACATCTTTCCAATAATACCATATAGTCTTATTCTTGTTCAAGAGTCTATGCGTTTCCATATAAATTTTATTAATCTTGTCTGTAACTGAAAAAAGACCTTGCTAGGATTGTGATGGGAATTTTGCATGGTAACCCTGTTCATTAATTTGGGAAGAATTTTGACATCTTCTGTGTGTTATATCTTTTCTATTCCATGAACACCCTATGTCTCTCCATTTATTTAGATTTTCTTTTATTTCATTCATGACCATTTTGTAGTTCTTAGCATGTAAGTCCTGAACATGTGTTAGATTTACACCTAGTTTTTCATTTTTTAAATTTTGGTGTCCACATATTCATTCGTATATAGAAAATTGTATACAATTGATTTTTGTATGTTTCTGACCTTGCTGAATTTACTTTTTAGTTCTAGCAGTTTTTTGTAGCTTGCTTGAAATTTACTCAAAAACAGTCATGTCATTCGCAAATAGGAATTGTTTTATATCTTCCTTTTCTATGTGCATGCTGTTTTTTTTTCCTTGACTATTACACTGGTTAGAATTCTTAACACTAGTTTAATAAGAGTGATTACGGTGGATATCCTTGTCTTTTTCCTATCTTAGGGAGAAAGCATTCAGTCTTTTACCATTAGAAATAATGTTAGGGCTATAGGCAGTTTTTAGATGTTTTTTTTAATCAGTTTGAGGAAGTCCTCCAGTATTTTTCTGAAAGTCATTATAAATGAGTGTCAGATTTTGTCACTTGCCTTTTCTGCATCAATTAATATAATCATATGGTTTTTCCTTTTTAGCTTGTTAATATGGTAGGTTATATTGATTGAATTTTGAATATTGAAGCAATCTTGCACTTCTCGGTAGATTTTACATACAATTTTTTTTTTTAATGCTTTGAGCACAGTTGCTCACACCTGTAATTGCAGCACTTTGGGAAGCTGAGGCAGGAGGCTCTCCTGAGGCCAGGAGTTTGAGACCAGCCTGGGCAACAAAGTAAGACCCTGTCCTTACAAAAAAAACTTAGCCAGGCATGGTGGCATGCACCTGTAGTCCTGTCCTGGCTACTTGATGGTGAGACAGGAGGATCCCTTGAACCCAGGAGTTCAAGGCTGCAGTGAGCCATGATCACACACCATTGTACTATAACCTGGGTGACAGAGCGAGACCCTAACTCTAAAAAATAAAACTATTCTTGAATAAATTCAAAATGTACAAAAACAAACCATAAAAAGCCTCCCATCTTATTCCTTAGCTCAGTTTATTTTCTGGCAGTTTCTTGTGCATCTTGAAGTTATTTATGCATATATGAGCAAATACATTTATATCAACTTTTATACCAACACTAGTAAATGTTAGTATGGAGAGAAACTATGAATAACTTTGTTGAAGATGTACATATGCTAGGTATTGAGTTAGTCACTTTATTTAAATTACTTTATTGAATCCATACAATAGTTCTTTGAAATAGATATTATTGTTAATAATTATTTTCTAAGGCTCAAAAACATTGAGCTACTTTTGTTCAATATCATTCAGCTACTAAGAGGCAAAACTAATATTAAGATTAAAGTCTGGGCGTGTGACTCACAGGGTGGGAGCAGAGCCTAGGCTGGAGCAGGCACCACCACCAGCGACCATGGGGAATGTATTGGCTGCCAGCTTGCGACTAGCCAACCTTTGTGGGACTGCCGCTGCCCTTGCCCTTACCCCCACCCTTGCTGCTTCACACTGCCACTGCTTGGAGGTGGCCTGGGTGCTGGGGCCAACGCAGGTGTAGAGGATCAGAATGGACCCCCAAAGCTGCAGCTGCCTGTCTAACCCAGGCATGTTCAAGGAGTGCCACCGAAAGTGCAAGGAGCTGTTTCCCATTCGGATGGAAGATGTCAAACTCACAGTCAACAAAGGTTTGAGTAATCACTTACATGTGAACCACACAGTAGCCCTCAGCACAAATGGGGAGTCCAACTACCACTTCGGAGTCATATACGTGGGGCCAAAGCAGCTGAGTCCCACAGAGGCATTCCCCATGCTGGCGGGTGATATGGACAACAGCAGCAATCTCAGTGCTCAGGTCATTTACTAGCTGGACTCCAGCCTTAGGTCCAAGATGGCCATTGAGACCCAGTAGTCGAAGTTTATGAACTGGCAGGTGGACGGGCGTACTAGAGTTCTGACTTCATGGCAGCAGTTGCCCTGCGTAACCCAGATGTCCTGGTGGGTTCAGGAATCCTCGTAGCCTACTACCTCCAGAGTATCACACCTTGTCTGACCCCGGGCAGAGAGCTGTCTACTACTGGTGGCCTGGGGAAGAGGGCACCATCATGTCTCTAGCTGGGGGATACACATTGAACAACTGGTTGGCAACAGACGTTGGGCTGGGCAGGCATGCTTGCAATGTACTACCACAGATCCATTGATCAGCTGCAGGTGGGTGTGGCGTTTAAGGTCAGTACAAGGATATACAGGGCACCAGTGTCTCTCCTTTGGGTACCAGCTGGACCTGCCCAAGGCCAACCTCCTCCTCAAAGGCTCTGTGGACAGCAACTGGATCGTGGGTGCCACACTGGAGAAGAAGCTTCCGCTGCTGCCCCTGACGCTGGCACTCGAAGCCTTCCTGAACCACTGCAAGAACAAGATCCAGCGTGGCTTTAGCTTCGCCGTTGACTGAGCCCTACCTGACCCCTCCTTCCTGTCCTTCCTCTTCCAGATCCCACCTCCACCCCCCTACCCCCACCTCGAAGGGGATACCTGAGTCCTCCTCCCCCTCCCTTTTCTCCTTCCTCTGAGGTATGAGGGGACAGCAGAAAGGAGGGAGCCCACCACCCCAGCTGCTGAGGAGGGGATTCTGGAACCAAGAGTGCTTCGGGATTCTGAGCATCAGGGCAGCATGCTCAGTGGGCCTGGTATGTCCTGGGAGGGATTCCAGAATCAGGGGCATGCGGGATTCTGAGCACTGGACCAGAGGTGACTAGACTACCTCAAAGAGGAGTGTCCTGGTGTCCCCATCCTCCAAAGAGCCCCAGGCTGCCTGAGGTGACAGCAAGAGGAGATTCTCTTTCCTGTCAGTCTGCCCCTGTCTATTTCCCCCCTTGGTATAAATCATGTTTATAAGTTATGGAAGAACCGGGACATTTTACAGAAAAAACAAAAAACAGCAAAAATTATATATGAAAAAAATTTAAAAACAATATTAAATTCTGCCTGGCTCCAAGGCATGTCTTAACATGGCACTTCTCTGATATCTTTTCTATGGCATTTAGGGATCCTTGTTTATTCTTATTGCCCCTTCCGGATATGTACATGCTGGGGCCGTGTAACAGTTTTCCCATCTGAAAAATAAGAATGTTGGACTAAGAGGATTTTTAAGAATTTTTCAAATTAAAAAAGCACAGTGATTCAGTCAGTCATATAACAGGGTTAGACTTGTTGATCTCCTTATTTGTATGCATTCTGCTAGTGAGCCACAAGGTGGGAGGCTTGTCCTTTTCTAATAATGATTTTCATACATAATTTAATGATTTACGTTAATTTTCATCTAAAACTCACAAATTGGGGGAAGTTTATTGTGGAAGGGGAAAGAATGGGTACAAGCTTGAATGGATAAAATAAGGTTAATTTATGTATCCCTTACAGCTTTTGACATTTTTAGATACTATCTGTCAATAAGTAAGTGTTCCTCTGTGTTAGACAAGGTCAGATTTAGGGATCAGCTAGTGCCTGTTTACGGCAAGTTGATAATGTTAATTTATGGGAAAGTGATGGTAGAAATGAAAGCACTGGAGACGTTTTCCTTTAAGATGTCAGTGAATAATAGGTAAAGTTGGCAGCTGCATGTGTCACAAATGAATACATTTCAGAATTTGGTAGATGATTCTATAAACTCTCTGCAGTAGGACTGCATTAAGTAGTGTGACTAGAGACTGAAACCCTGTTAATACAGGAGAATCTACTCTGAAAAGCAGAAACATATTGATTTGGATAGGTATCAGCAGGAATCTAAGTTCTTGTATTAGATAGAACTGAGACCCCAACCTTATAGAATAGGGGCAGGAATGAAGAGACAATGGAAAGTCCTTCCTAATAGTTCTCCTTGTCTTCCTGTCCAGTGTCTTAGATATCTGCCGTTAACATTAATTCACTGTTTGCTTGGAAGACAAAAGGGTGTATGGCCCCGTAATGTCATACTTGACTGAGTTGTCATCAGGAAGACCGGCAACAGATAGATGAGTAAAGACTTGGAATATAAATCTCTTCTGCAACTTTCTTAGACTCTTGTTTGAACTTACTCTGTAGAGGAAATAAAATAGGATTCAAGAATGGAGAAGTGCTAGAAACTGTCAGTGTTAAAAAATTATAACTAGGCCGGGTTTGGTGGCTCAGCCTGTAATCCCAAGCTTCGGGAGGCCGAGGTGAGTGAATTGCCTGAGCCCGTGGGGTTCGAGACCCACCATGGCAGCTTGGCGAGACCTCATGTCTACAATAAATCAAAAAATTAGCCAGGCAGGGTAGCGCGCGCCTGTAGTTCCAGCTACTTGGAGGGCTGAGGCGGAAGGATCGCCGGAGCCCAGCGGGTCGAGGCTGTGGTGGCCGGGAGCGTGCCACTGCACTCCAACCTGGGCGACAGAGTGAGACTCCAACTCAAAAAAAAGAAAAAAAAATTATAACTAACTAATGACACAAATAAAAGCACAAAACAATAATGAGGAATTGACTGATGTAAATAAGCAAATTTTGTGTTAACTATGGGATAAGAATGTAAAAGATAGGAAACAAGATTTTTGAGATTTATATACCTATGTATGTATGCATGTGTAAATGGTGGACTAAGAAAGAGGTTGAGGATAGTGGATTAAGCAGATGCACAGATGTCTTACTATAAGTATGATTTAGTTGGAGGTTTTAGAGTATTTATGAAAATCTTCAAGTTTACTATTTTTAGAATTAATGGAAGGATGTTAACCTGCACTGTCATTAGAAAAGATAAAATGTAATACAGTCTGAGTAACACAAATCAGCATTTTTAAAAATCCTGGAAACAGGACAGAAACTACAACAGAAGTTCAACTGATCAAAACAGTTTTAACGATAAATATATGAAATTCCCCATTAAGGGGGTAATGTATCTTAAAAGGAAATTTTATTAAAACAAAATTCAAAAGTTTGCTGTGTAAAAGAGATAAGCATAAAGCATAACAAACAGGCTAATTACCAAAGCTTTGGCTCAGGTATACCAATCAAATGTGAATGAAAGGAAAGTAGGTTTGGCAATATTAATGATAAAATAGAATTCATGGCAGATTAGTTATGGCATAAGGGTCATTTTTTATATAGATAATTGATATATTTCACTAGCAAAGATTAACTCAGTATCAATTATAGCCACAAAGTACATGAAGCAAAAATAGAACTATAGATCGAACTCTACAGGCACATAGCTTGGGAGAGATTTTCGCAGGTTAGGTAAACAGAAACATAAACTATATGAATAGTATAATTAAATTAAGAATTTGTTTTACATGTCAGTGAAGGATAAAAATTGGTCCTTATGAGGCAGAAAAAACAATTCAAGTTTAAAAGATAGAAAATGTTGCAAGTTTGATGTGTTCATCACTCACTCATTATCTCCAGTTTTAACCATCTGAGAATAGACCCAAGTTGCTAATATGGAGATCAAAGTTTCAGCTTTATTCATTGAAGCCCTAACAAGCATCACTTCTAAAGTACAGGGCTCCCTGCCAGTTATGTTGGAGAATGCTTGGGAACTCAGGCCTCAGAGGTTTCCTCCTATTGTTTCCCTCCACATATAGACCCTTGGACCTGCCTGTAGATTCTGAGTTGGATCTGCAAATCTGCATGGAGGACTGCAGCCTGCCTAGCAAAATCAGGTGTTTATAAATGAAAAACTACAGAGATAAGAGACTCCTGACTTCTGGAAGAAAGGCTTTGTGCCCTGTGCTGGGTGTGCTGAACCAAAAGAAGCCAGGGATGAGGCCTGATTCTTGTCACCGATCGGTAGAGTAGGCAGCAAGACAGAGCCTGATTTTTGAGGCATGGGAACTCTACCAGTGGATATCAGCCTTTCATCTTCTCTTGTAGGAGGAGTGATTGAAGTGTCATCTGTGAACAAAGCTAGTTTTATGTCTTTTCTAATCAGTATACCTTTTCTTGTCTTGTTGCATTCAGTTGGCCTTTCAATATAGTGTTGAAAACCAATGGTGAGAAGGGATGTCTTTGCCTTGTTCATAGAGCAGGCATCTTTTAAAATGCTGGTACGTGCTCAAACCTTAAACATAACTGTTCTCTGCAGAAAAGGTATTTCCCAGGTCTGTCATCCCTTATGTTGATTGAATGCACTCACATTGCTGGTGTCACTGTGGGCTGATGAGAGTTAAGTCAGTGTGTCAATGTTTACCATTTAATCCTGAATACAAAAACACTTCGCAAATTATGGCTCTAGAGTACATTTCCTTTGTGAGCAACAGTCACTTATAGCAGTGAAGAGCTGAAATAAGGCTGTATCGTTGGCATAGTTGTGATGGGCAGCTGGAGCCTACATTGCCTTGGCCTTTGTTTCTTTCATCTTGTTTTACGTGAAAAATTAAGAAAGGGAGCTATAGCATGAATTCCGACTTATATGAATGTAGAGCATGTTGGGCAAGAACATGGGAACCATACTGCTTGGGTTGAAACCCCAGCTTCACTTCTTAACTGTGTAATCTCTGTGCTTCATTGACCTTTACCTGAAAATGGGGGAAATTTGTAGGATAGTGGAAAGGTTAAGTTTGGTAATACATGTAAAGAGCTTTGAATAGTATCTGGCACAGATACATTCAAGTATTAGCTATACAACTTATTGTTGTTATTAATAACATGAACATTTGGTTTTCTTTCAGAATTGAGCACTTTGCCAAAATCTACAGTAAAAAAATTGGCATCAAAAAGGAAGTTCTTTTGAAAACCTTGTGGGGAGATTATTATATAAATATGAAGGCTAAGAAAATTATGAAGGTTGATCAGGTAATGTAGTGTATGTCCCTTGTGATTGTTGGTCACATTCTTGCCCTGTGAAAACCTATACTGCAATACCTTAAATAAGATGTAATTCAGTTTTGGTTTATACAGGTGAATTCATGAGGGACTTTTTATTGCGTATAATTGGGAAAGACTTACTAGTCTCATATTCAAGGATTGTTTATATAGAATTCTTAACCTTTTTAAATATACTGAGCAAAAAACTGCAGTTTTTTTGGTTTTTTTGTTTTTTAAGAAAACTATAAATCTTAGATCTTGGGCACCTGAAGACGAATATTTTGTGCTGTATGTTTGTATATCTCCTTCATCATAAAAAGATGTGTCTTCTAGAAATCACTGTATTGTCCACATTGTACTTCTAGTCTTAGCTGAGGCCTTATCTTACGGCCTGCTGGTCACTATGCAGTGCTGATGCGGAGAGGCAGGTCTTCCCTGTAGCCTGTTACTCTATAGATAGAAGTGATGTAGGACTGCTGAGTCATATAGCCTCAAAGGATACTTTTCTTAAAACTTTGTTTTTTTATTATAAAATTCAGGATTTTATAAATTCTCATTTAAAATCATATATATTCCTTTTAGAAAGTCCTCACAAATATAAAGCCACAGGAAAGAAAAAAATAGAAGCCAACACTATAGTGATATGTGATTTCTTTCATTCTTTTTGGATAGATGTATACATTCCTCAGATGAGATTATATTGTTTGTTTGTTTGAGTTGGAGTCTCACTCTGTCGCCCAGGCTGGAGTGCAGTGACACACATGCTCACAGCCACCCCAGTGTCAACCTGCTGGGCTCTGGTGATCCATCCGCCTCAGCATTCCAAGTAGCTGGAACTGCAGGCATACGCTACCACACCTGGCTAATTTTTTTTATTTATTGTAGAGATAAGGTCTCACCAAGGTGCCCAGGTTGTTCTCAAACCTGTGGGCTCAGGCAATCTCCTCACCTTGGCCTTCCAAAGTGCTGGGATTACAGGCTTGAGCCACCACGCCTAACCCTATACTGTTGTGTTGTTTTTTTTTTAATGTAGCTACCTTTTTGCTTAAAGTCATGTCATGAACATCTACTCTTGCCATTAAAAGGTTTTTTATAAACAGTATATTTAAAAGGAAATGAATTATAGTCAAGCTGCAAAGAGCATGCCTTGGGAGTTGACACTGTGTTTGAATCTTGGCTCTACCATTTACTGGCTGTATGATTTTTGGCTTACTTGTTTCATCTATGAAATTGAGATACTACTACTTATCTCATGGGTTAGTTGTGATTATATGGAATAATTCAAGTAAACGCTTTAGAACAGTTCCTGGCATATCATAAGCACCCTATTTTATTGCCAATAGCTCTTCAGAGAGGTATCAATTTATATTTCATCTCATGTATTTGGGAGCATATATACCTTAAGGCACTCTTACTGTTAACTTTTTGCATAGTTTGGTAAGAGACATGGTAGGGTTTTTTGGTTTTTGTTTTTAATTTTTCTGTCCTTGTGAAGCTTGTTTTTTCATGTGTTTAAGATATCTTATGTTTCCTCCAAAGTACTTTAGAATGAAACTTATGGGAAGAGCCTGCATTTGCAGATTGAAGTTTTAGCTTTCATTTTGAGTGTTGTGTGTGTTTCTTTGATGGTGGTAGTGGGGCAACCACAGCAATGGGACCCCTTAAGTAGTCACATCATGTGTAAAGCTCATGGTTCCAAAGGAAAGGAACAGTGGATTATGGATTATTGTGTCCCTATAATTACTTTCATCTACTTTACCATAGAATAAATATTTTAAAATAGAAATGAGATATATTAATAATAACATGTCAAGGATGAATATATAAATGCCTATTAAGTGTTCAGGAACTTAAGTCCATATATTCTTTTGTACAGGCCAAAGGAAAGAAACCTTTATTTGTACAGTTGATCCTGGAAAATATATGGAGTTTGTATGATGCTGTTTTGAAAAAGTAAGACTGTTATAAGACTATTTATCTTTGGGCATTTTGGGGCAGTATAATTTGTCTCACCTTTCAGTTTTGATGACTCATAGTTTAGAAAGCTGATACAGACCGAGAAAGTGAACAGAACTTTTACAGATGAGTTGATTACAGGGCTTGGAAACAATGTAAAGGAATAGGTGTAACCCAACTAAAGGGTGATGGTGAAGGGCAGAACAACAATATTTTATAGTGCTGAGGTGAAGAGATAAAAGGACGGAAAGAAACATTGGACCTTTGTTTTTACAAACCCAGGATAAAAAACTAGTAATTACAGTAGAAAAGGTGCTTGACGTCTAGGATCATTAATGGGGAACTTGGAAAGTAACTTGCCTGGTACAAGTTTGCTGAAGTGTATTTGCTTTCTGAGTTATTGCAGAGATAGAATGATGACGTTTAGCATTTATTTGTAAGCTATTTTCCCAGTTGACATAGCTTGCTTGAGGAGATTGTGGAACAGTGCTTCCTGGGAAGTCTTAATGAAGGGTTCACTTAAAATTATAGGAGTAAAGTTCGAAGAGCCTTCTACCATGGCAGGATCTCCTTAGCTCATTTTTTATTTTTTATTTTTAAAGTAGCACATTAGAGAAAAAAATGTACTATTGAGTTTCTGTTCCCCACTGTTTGTTCATGTCTGTATATGGCTTCCCCCCCCATCTTTTGTTTACTATAGGGACAAAGAAAAAATTGATAAAATAGTGACTTCTTTAGGATTAAAAATTGGAGCCCGCGAGGCACGACATTCAGATCCTAAAGTGCAGATCAATGCCATTTGCAGTCAGTGGCTACCCATATCACATGCTGTTCTTGGTATCCTTTATTTTAATGATTTTTAATGAACTCGTTTTGATAAAACAAGAAAAAATAATGTATTTTTGGCACCCAGGAAATCCTCTAGAAATAACACATTTCAGTCCAAAGTAAGTCTTCTCTGTTTATTTAGTGTTCTACCATGAAACTGTATTAAATACTTAAAGATTAATATGCTAATACTAATTAGTGTTAATACTGCTAATAATGAGCTTTTTAAAAACTTTTGTTTTTGTTTATTAATCTATGAAAGTAAAAATGTTTACACTGAGTTCTAAATATAAGTAGATAATGTAGATGTCTGTGATTATTGTTTTATTTCTTGCTCTTTTTTTTTTTTTTTTTAGTCGAAATCTTACTCTGTTGCCTAGGCTAGAGTGCAGTGGCACAATCACAGCTCACCATAGCCTTGGCCTCCTGGCCTCAGGCAATCCTTCTACCTCAGCCTCCTGAGTAGCTGTGACTACAGGCACATACCACCATGCCCAGCTAATTTAAAAAAAAAATTTGTAGAGGTACGGTCATTATGTTGTCCAGGCTAGTTCAAACTCCTGGCCTCAAGCAATCCTCCTGCCTCAGTCTCACAAAATGCTGAGATTATAGGTGTGAGCCACTGTGTCCGACCTATTGTTTCAATTTTAGGTCATAGGTAACCAACCTGCTAAGTTCTGTTCTCATTAATTCCATGGACCTCTTTATTAGAGTATCTGTCAGGGAATCCTGTCTGAGCTTTAAAGAGTTCATGAAATCCCTGAAGTTATATGAGTGTTTTTTAGATGTGATTTATGAATCAATGTTACCTTACAGCCCAAGCATTTTCTGTGTTGACAGATATTGTTACTTCAATATTTAGTGCATACGGTGAATCTTTGTTTTGGTGGCGGGTACTAGCTCAATATTTTGAGTCCTTAACAAGTCTTCAGCGATGGTGTGTCAGAAACTTCCTAGTCCCCTTGATATTACAGCCGAGAGAGTGGAGAAACTGATGTGCACAGGATCACAAACATTTGACTCTCTTCCGCCGGAAACTCAAGCACTGAAAGGAGGTGAGGTAAAGATGGACATGTTAGAATGTTCCTTATTGTTGCCTGTCCTCAGTCCAGGCTGCTCAAGACCAATCTGCTGAATGCCAGATTGCCAAATGGTTAATTTGCCAAATGTCCACTTCCACAAATAAACAATTTTACAAATGACCATTTCACCAGTTTTGGTTCCCCCTTTCCAAAAGTTTCAGTTTTGCTATAGCCATTCTGCTCAGCCAGTAGGGTGGGAGACCAGAGACTCTGAGAATCTCTCCATCGGTCCTGGTCTCATTTCATAATTGTGCTATATTTCATCCTTCTGAACAGCCAAAAATGTGCTCCCTTAGCTGTGGCATCACTGCCATGGCTATGTCCCTAGAGACTAGAAGGGTGGTTCCAAGAACTGTGCTGCTCTTTAGGCTCCATGAAATTCAGCTGTATGTATTCTTTGTCTCCAGTTTTTTTCCTCCAGTTATACTGCTTTTGTAACCCCTGCTCCCAAAACCACTCTGCTTCTGTTCTTAGGGTGACTGCTAACTCACTTTGTTGATCTAATGGCCGGTTTCAATCCTCATCTGATTAGATCTGTCACTAGCATTTAACACAGTTGAGTCCTCCTTCCTCCTTGAAACTGTCTTCCCTTGATTCTTGGCTTCTGCTTTTCTCTTTGTCTCCCTGTTTATCTTTACTCTCTCTTTCTGGTTTCTCCCTGTCTCCCTGGCTTTTTAACTTTGCAGTGTCCCATGCATGGCTCAGTCTTTAGACCTCATCTATTTTACCTGCAGTCAAGTTTTGGGTGATCTCATCTAATCTCAAGGCTTTAAATGACAACTATATGCTTGTAATTCCCACATCTGTATCTCCAGTGCATATCTGTTCTTTGAACTCCAGACTCATATATCTAGTTTTCATACTCCCTATTTCCACTTGGCTATCTAAGAAGTATCCACACTAACATATCCCAAACTGGACTTTTTATCTTACCTGTCCTCCTAGTCATGCCCATTTCAGTAAGAGGCACCTCCATGTTTTCTTTTTCTCAGCCCAAAAACCTTGGAGTCATCTTTGTCTCTTATATTTATCTCATATCCAGTCCATCTGTAAATCCAGTTTATTCTTCCTTAGAAGTAAATCCAGGATCCAGCTACTTCCCAGCATTTTTACTTCTACCTCTCTGGGCTAAGCAACTGTCATCTCTCGCCTGGTTATTGTAGTGGTTTGACTGTTAGTGTCCCTGCTTCTGCTCTTGATTCCCTTTAGTGTTTTCTCAACCTGGTATCCCGAGTAAGCCTGTAAGTGTAAGTCAGGGCATGCCACTCTTCCTCAAAACCAGTCAGTGGTTTCCCTGGTAAGACTTCCTGAAAGGAGGGACTCCAAGAAACTTAAAACAAATTTAGTTCCATTTTGCCTCAGCATAGCCATTTTTGCTTAGACTGACACACTTTGAATCTAGCACAGGTTAGACATAGATAGGTAAATTTCCAATAGGCAGGTTTTAGGAAACAGACATTTTACTGCAGGCCAAGCTGACAGCCTGTCCCACCCTTTCGACAAATCTCCATCATATGCAAGACAAGGACAGCCCAACCTTTCAATTCATGGTTTAGCATAATAATCTTTAATAAACTTTCTGGTTTCTTGTCGAAGGGGGAAGGTCAAAGCTCACCCCTTAGCTGGCCAAAGCCATAGAAACGATAATAAGACCATCTTTTTGCTAAGGAGCTTGTGGATTGGAAACATCTGACAGGTCTCTTGCAGGAAAAACCCCTCCCCTTGTCTCCTCCCATCTAGCTGACCAATGAGGCAGCAGTCATGTGACTAACCCACCCATCTGCCTGCTGTCTGTCACCTGACATTAGCGCCTGTGCTTACCTGCCCCTTCCTGATGACATGGAGCAGACTACTACCCAATCACCTTAATGACCTTCCCCCATCAAAGAGAAGGATTAAAAGGACTCAACTGGCCAGGTGCAGTATCCCAAGCCTGTAATCCCAGCACTTTGGGAGGCCGAGGAGAGGGGATTGCCTGAGTTCATGTTGACCAACCTGGGCAACTTGGCAAGACCTCATCTTTACAATAAATAAAAAAAATTAGCCGGGTATGGTAGCCTGCGCCTGTAGTTTCGGCTTCTTGGAAGGCTGAGGTGTAAGGATTGCTGGAGCCTGGCGGGTCAACCTTGGGGTGACCGTGAGTGTGTCACTGCACTCCAGCCTGGGCGATAGAGTGAAACTCCAACTCATAAAAACATAAAAAAGTCTCAACCATGAGTAACAGTCGTTACTACCTTGCTAAGCTATGGTGTGGCCATGTTTCCTGGTTTTGGCCCCCTCCCCTACCTTGGGGAGGTGAATCTCCTTTCTCTCGCTCTTTCAGATTTGCTTTCTAAATAAATGATATATTTTTCCTCCCCCCTTTTTAAATTTGGAGTCTCACTCTGTCACCCAGAGTGGAGTGCAGTGATACGCTCATGGCCACCGCAGCCTCAACCTGCTGGGCTCAGGTAATCCTTCCACCTCAGCCTTCCAGGTAGCTGGTACCATAGGCATGTGCCACCATGCCCAGCTAATTTTTTTATTTATTGTAGAGACAAGGTCTCGCGAAGTTGCTCAGGTTGATCTCAAACTCCTGGGCCCAGGCAGTCCTCTGGCCTCTGCCTTCCAAAGAGCTGGGCTTACAGGTGTGAGCCACCACAATCAGCTCTATATTTTCTAATCTAACTTCTGTGCAATTCTTTGCATCTTTCTCGCATCACCAGATTGCACACCAGACACCCACACCCCTGGCGGCCCTGACCTAACACTTCTGATATGTGTTTATTCTTACTTCCTAGTTTTTCTCATTTGAATTTTACTGTTGAATTCTTTGTATACAAATTATTTTGATATGATGTGATGAGATGATTGAAAAAAAACCCATCGACTTTATACGTAACTCCAATATCGGTTAAGAAAAAATGTTTGTATGTTGATATGAAATTGTGTTAAAATGTATATACTTAGGGAGAATTGACTACTTTATAGTGTTGAGTCTTAATTCTAAGAATTTTTGTTACTATCATGATACAATTTTTTTGTCCATTTTATTTTTGAACTTACTGTGGGAGATTGGAAAAGCTACTGATTTTTATTTATTTTATTAACAAATTACCTTGTTGACTAATGACCTTTGATAACATTCCTCACTGTAACCTGAATTATCGGGATCAAGCAATCCTATTGTCTCAGCCTCTCAAGTAGCTAGGACTGTAGGCACATACCACCATGCCTGGTTAATTTTTTCTAAAATTTTTTTTGTAGAGACAGGGTCTTGCTATGTTGTCCAGGCTGATCTTGAACTCCTGGCCTCAAGTGATCCTCCCATCTTGGACTCCCAAAGTATTATACCCTGATCAAGTTCTTGTGATGCTCACTGCCCAGAAAAGTTGCTGCCCAGGAAAGCCAAGACTAAGACAACAGCTGTTACAGTAGAGAAAGAGTTTAAGATTGTAAAGCAGCTAAGCAGGGAGGGTGGGAGATATTTCTCCAGTTCACCTCCCCGAGAATTCAGAGGCGAGCATTTTTAAGGGTACTTTGGCAGGCAGCAAGCTAGGGATCTGTGACTGTTGATTGGCTGAGTATAAAATCACAGAAATGTCGAGATTGTCTTTGTGCACCAAATCAGTTTCTGGGTGGGTTCACAGGTCACTGGTTTGTTCACATCAAATGGTCCACCAGAATGCAGTCTGAAAACATCTCAAACACTAGTCTTAGGTTTATGTTATCTATAAGTGCAACAGGGAACATTACAAATCTTGTGAACAATGGATGCAGGAGGGGACTTCCCAATTAAACTTCTGGATACCATCAAGGAGGTTAGCATGACCTATAGCCCATTGTTCTTTTTTTTTTTAGATTAGAAAATATAGTTTATTAATCGGGCATGGTGGCATGCACCTGTAGTTCCAGCTACTTGGAAGGCTGAGGCGGAAGGATCACCTAAACCCAGCAGGTCGAGGCTGCTGCGGTGGCCATGAGCATGCCACTGCACTCCAGCCTGGGTGACAAGAGTGAGACTCCAACTCAAAAAAAAAAAAAAAAAGAAGAAAATATAATTTATTTAGAAAGTAAATTAGAGTGAAAGAGGAGATTCACCTCTCCAAGGTAGGAGAGATGGTCAAAGCCAGGAAACATGGCTTGGCCCCATTGTTCTTTAAGAGAAAAACAAGTTTGTTGACCTTGCAGGCAGCCCTGAGGCCTAGGATATGCAGAAAGGGAGAAAATGTCAAAGAGAACCATATGGTTTAGCTATGTTTATATGTAACAGAATTCAGGCCTTTATCACAATTCTAGCCTTGTGATCTTTTATTTTATATAGGTGATTTCAAAAGTGGTGAGATTGCAGGCATGAACCACTCTGCCTGGCCCATCAATTCTGTCTTTTCTGTACTTGATGTAGAGAAATCTTTATTAGGACTTAGTGGGTGGTTAACCTCATTTATAGCTTTAGCTCTGATATCCTTCACCCTGTCACATTTGCTTTTCTTTCCTCATTTCTGCCAACTTTGCTCTTCTTTCCTAACAGTTTTATACTTTTCTGGATGGAATTCTTTTTTTTTTTTTGAGTTGGCGTCTCACCCTGTCGCCCAGACTGGAGTGCAGTGGCCGCTCCCGGCCACCGCAGCCTCGACCTGCTGGGCTCCGGCGGTCCTTCCACCTCAGCCTTCCAAGTAGCTGGAACTACAGGAGTGCGCTACCACGCCCGGCTAATTTTTTTTTTTTGATTTTTTGTAGAGGTGAGGTCTCGCCAAGTTGCCCAGGTGGGTCTCGAACCCGCGGGCTCAGGCAATCCACTCACCTCAGCCTCCCAAGGCGCGGGATTACAGGCTGAGCCACCGAGCCCGGCTTGGATGGAATTCTTATCCTAGTTATAAAACATTATGGATTTCTTATATGTATTTAGATAATGCCATGTTCTAAACATTGTAATTCTTTTCCAGAAAAAAAAAATTTTTTTAATAAGGGGGAAAAATAATGACTTTTTTTTACTTCCTGTCTGTTTAGCTTTTATGAAATGTGGAAGTGAGGACACTGCTCCAGTTATTATCTTTGTTTCTAAAATGTTTGCAGTTGATGCTAAGGCCTTGCCTCAGAATAAGCCAAGGTAAGGAAAAGGTTGAAGTAGGGCTGGGCTTTGGAAATGCTTGGTGGGGTTGTAGTTGGGGTGTGGGTGGGAAGACACAAATAATGCTTTTTCTCTTCAGCTCCGAATTCTCATCAAGCCAACCTCAGGGTAACTTACAATTTGTATTGTAATGTATCCTTTTGCGGTACCTCTGTAGGAGAAAGCTGTTGAAATCCGCTCTAGGATATTGATTCGAACTGGTTTAAATTTGAAGAAGAGTAGTAATAGTCATAGTAGCAATCGTTAACTTTTATTGAACATGTCAGGCAAGTTTTCATCTAAGCCTGCCTTATCTAATTCTGTCTACCCCAGTGAAGATTATGAATGTATGAATATCTCTGTTCCTCTGTGTGTATTGTGCATATGGGTGTGGTGGGTATGGGAGATGGATATTTTTTAAGTTCCAGAGTCTTGGGGAATCTGTCTATTCTATGTAATCTCTTTTGCATATGTGTTCCCCTCCTTCCTGTCTTTGCTGCCTTTTCCACTTGTTTAAGTTCTGATCATCTCTTTTGGAAATTATTGCAGCATTATCCTAGCTGGTTCTTCTGCCCCATCTTTAGTTCTACCAATCCATTTGCCATCCTTCCTTTAAAATGTTCTTTCTAAGATTCAGCCATGAAGATACACGCCTCTGGCTTTAAAACCCTTAGTGATTCTCATTGCCTTGAGCAGTTTTACCTCAGGTGGAGTGTTGGTGATTATTTCAGTGGCACTAGGGGAAACAAGTTTTAATTTAATTAGTTGTCATTCATTTTAATGTGTATTGCCTGTATAAGCCGAGTGATTCAGCTCTTCTTTTTCCAGTATTGAGATTTAAGCTTTATTGAATTAAAAAATCAGTTTAAATAAAATAGTTAAGTAAATAACATGCAGACTTAGCAGATTAGCAGAAATCATGAAAATGATGTGTGAGTGACTGAAGGTCAGATCACCAGGCTGTGAAATAAACTTGACCTGCCTCAGTGGAATTTCAGACCCAAACCATTTTTCAACTTGAGTTTTATTTTTGTTTCTTTAATATTCTATACTGTTCCCTGAACAAAATCCATATCTTTACTTGTGCTGTTCCTGCATCTTGGAAGATTCCTTTTCTTCTGGTAAAATTCTGCCTGTCCTTCAGGAGAGAGATTGTGTATTTTAGTACCTTCCTAGTGATTTGGACATAGGAGTCTTCCTTATTTTTGGCCTGAGGATAAGTAAAGGCATAGATGAATGAATGAATGACGAATGAATATCTGAATAAGGAACTGAATAGGTCAGTGATTGCATGAATGAATGAGTAGCTAAATGAATAAATGAATGAGTGAATAGTGGGATGAATAAATGTATAGTTATGTATCTAGGCTACTCCTAGAGGATATTTCAGTGGTACATGTAGCAACAATTTCTTGATGTTTTAGGAGATTAGATTTTTTTGGCCACTGGGAGTATCTCAGAGATTCTAGTAGAGTAGAATCCTAGGGAATGTTGGAGATCTGGAAAACTTACTCTTGAGATTTCAAATATATGTATTTGTATTATTTAAAATTCTTAGTCCTACCCATTCTTCATTTTCTTACTGAAGAATAATAGTATTATTAGCCTCCATTATTAATTACATTTTCTCTTAATAATTTATTAGATGTTTTCCTGATTTTGGTATATTTCTGATAGTATAATTAAGTCTTCTATTCCATTATTTTGTTTTACTGATTTATTTTTGTCTTTTTTTATTTAACCAGTCTTTATTTCAACAGTTGTTAAATAATAATACATTGTTTTCAAGTATAACTGGGTAAAGTCATCGTCAATACTTTGCTCTTTCCCATCTTCTGGCTGATTTTTTTTCTTTCATGTAAGTTTTACTGTTTTTAAAATGTAGGAGAAATACACTATTGGAAGATGGTTTGATAGCATTTTCACTTCTACCGTTTTAGGTATACCAAACCAGGAGCAGCAAAGTATCATTGTCCTTTAGTGAGGACTAGAATATGTTAAATAATGATACATGCCAAGGAGAAAAATAAAGCAAGAAATGGGATGGGGCACCCACAAAGCCCAAAAGATTTTCCCCTGATTTAATGAAAATGCTGTTCACTACTAACTGCTTAACAGTGCTGTTTTTGTTGTTATTGAAGTATCTGTGTACGTGTGGGTCTATTATAGCACTTTCTTGTCTATTCTTGTGTTCTTTCCTCTTTTCCTTTCCCCCTCAAATTCAACTCCAACCTGACATTTGATGCTTTGCTTCAGTCAACATTCTTACCTCTGGTATCCTTCACCTCTAGTATTAGCATTCCTGTCAATTCAGGAAGAGCCATCCGTCCTTAGTTAAACAGTAGCCTAAGTAATTCTCTACCCACAGCTGTTTCCTTACTACTAGAGCCCTGTTTTCTTGCAAATACATTTCTCTTTCTTCTCAACAAATACTGAATACACAGTGGATGATTTTTATACATCCTTGCTGTTTTATCTTTTGTTTGCTTTGTTCCCCTCAACCACTACTCCCAGTGCCCACAACAGTACCTGGCACATAGTAGGTGTTAACTGGGTGAATGGATAAATGCATAAATAGACAGCAAGCATCTATACATTTGATGCTAACTCAATGAATGTAACTGCTGATTATTCCAGATCATGTCATGAACTTAAGCAGATGAGACTTTAATATACGAGGGGAAAAATATGCTTTTTTGACTGAAGCTAACATGAAATCACATTTATTTAACATGATGATTTTATTATCTTTAATTCCTTTTGAATAAAAGACATAGCCTGGTGATGGATAATAAGCATAGAGTTTAGAGCCAGAAAGATCTGGATTTGAATTATGACTTCTTCATTTCATGTCTGTATGATTTTTGGTCGAGGTGAGTTTTGAAAGTCTCCATTTTCTCATATGTAAAATAGTGATATATATCCACTTCACTTAATTGTTGTGATAAATATGTGCTATATATGTAAAGTGATTGCCATAGTATCTAGATCTTAGTGATGATAAGCACATTTGAAGAGACCATTTCTCTTCAGATGCTAACAAGTATCTCTGCTATTTTTTTTCTCCCTGCTCTAATAATAATAATACCGTGTTTTATATTTATATTTTATTGATTTCTTTGTTTATTGAGTCAGGGTCCCACTCTGTCCTGTTGCCCAGGCTGGAGTGCAGTGGTACTGTCATGACTCATCATAGCCATGACCTGCTTGGCTCTTGCGCTGTACCATACCTGGCTAATTTTTTTAATCTTTTTGTAGAGATGTTTCACTGTGTTGCCTAGGCTGGTCTCAAACCTCTGGGCTCAAGCAGTCCTCCCACCTCAGCCTCCCAAAATACTGGGATTATAGGGCTGAGCCATTGCACCTGGCCTTGCATTTATATTTTGATTTACATTTTTCAGATACTCGTATGAGTTTTTAGCAAAATTCTAGAAATAGGGAATGTTATCTAAGAATTGGTTGAAGGAATAGCTAGAGTGTTTAGTCTGGAGACAGGAAGAAAAAGGGGAAGGGCTTGAATGCAGATGATTCAAAAGAAAGGGAGGGAAGTAGATTTGTTAGATGTTGCTCCAGAAAACAGAATAGCAGCAGCTGTATCTAGAAATTGTGAAGAAGCAGAGTTTATCCTGTATTTGAAACTTGAGCCTCCCATGAAGAGGTGCTTGTCTCTTGCAGCAGTAGGCCCTGCGGTGCCAGCAGTTCTGATTGCCAAACAACAGGCACCTGACCAAGCTAGTTTCAAGGATCAGTCGCTCATAGTTTTGCAATCTATTGCAGAGCCTTGTAAGCTACAGTGGAATAGGTCTACTGTACTCCTAGAACTGAACTCATCCATTTTGAAGGGCAGGTGCTAAGGAAGGCAAAACTCGTGCCCAGCCCTGGTGGGAAGTCTGTCTAGCAGACAGATATCTGAAGAGTATAGCAGTGGACCCTCAGTGACATAAGAATTCACCTTCCAGGTTAGTGCACAGGTGAAGAAAAAAGATAAAAGGGGTTAGGGCACTTGGCATCAGGAGCTCTTTGAGTAGGTGGCCATTTTTAAGTAAGTGGGCAGTGCCTATGCAGCATGGCTGTTCATATGGTTTCCGGTGCTTACGGAAAGAGGAGGAGAAGACTGTGTGACAAGGTGGAAGATGAAGATTATTGGTTAGGTGTGAAATCCAAGATTGGGTAGTAAATGGGGAATCATAATATTAAAGGTGAGGGACAACATGGGAGGGAGACACAAAATGTTGGTATCAGGTAAAGTCATCCAGCTCCTAGAGCTGGAGCATGAAATTGGGACCAGAGGGTTAGCCTAGGTGTCTTGATGTTCAGTCCCAGAGTGTAAGGGCTAAAGATACTCAAATTCTACAAACCTTAGGGCAGTAATTAGTCTTGTTCTTTTGTTGCATGTAATGATTGGTTCATGGGAAGTGTTAGGTCTGTGAGATAGGCCAGTGCCACAGTAATAAAACAAAGAATCGCACAGAAATTAGATTAGGAAAAATAGTTTACTTATAAAGTAGATAAGATTAGAAAGAGAGAGAGGAGATCCACCTCCCCTGATTGGGGACAGAGACAGAGCTTGAAGGAAAGCATGGCGGTGGCTGCTTGAGATTGAATACTTTTAAGCCTTCCTCTGGTGGCAGTAGGTTTAAGGTGATTAGTTGGTGGTCTGTTTTATGTCATCATGAAGGGGGCAGGTAAGCACAGGAACTGTTGCCATGCTGATGGGGTCATGGTGGTCTGTGTAATGTAGGTCATGAAGGGCTGATCACAATAGGTTAGGTTAGCTTGGGCCTTTATGACTGGTGGACAAATAGTTAGAATAGAAAAGCTATGGGTACCTGAGGCATTGCCAGACAATTATCAATAGCTACCTCTGGAAAACCAGTTCTGCCCTTTGTTAACGACCAGAGGGCAAGCTAGGTGATTTACTAAGAAAGTGTGACAGAGCTACACAGTGTTACAATGGCTAAACTTTAGCTAGGATTACTCTATTTTTGGCATTTCATCCTTTCAGGAAGGCTACCAAATCTTGGGAAATGGTCTGCCTGACTGGTTTGTACCTTCCAAACTCAAACTCCTGAACATAAAGCTTATTTTTCTTCAATTTATTGATCCCCTTTTATAAAGTACATTTTAGTGTTGAAGCTATAAGTACTTTCCCTGTGGCCTGGTAGATGTGAGGGTAACTTTTCAGGAAAAACAACTTAATTACCTCCTGACTCCCTCCCCCTCCCCCTCCCCCCCCTCCCTCCCTCACAATGACCTTTGAGTCCTGCCAAATTGCCACTACTCAACCTGATCTTGAACCCTTCCTTTTGAATCCCAATTATTGAGGCTTTATGCTTTTGTTCTGAGCCCTGATAATTGTCACTCTTTTCCTTCCTTCTCCCCATTCTTTGCCTCTTCCAGAAGGAATGTGGGTATTTGAGAAAGGTTCTTTGCTATTTTGTGTTGCTCTCCCTGTGGGCATGGACTGATAGTCCCTCTCTCCTGTTGCTACAGTCAGGGAGAGAACTTGGAGAAAACTTCTGCCTGGAAGGGAGCTGGGACTGATCATCGTTTTATCCAGCCATATCAATACTTACTGTTTCCCTGCTTGAATAAACTGAGAGATTCTTGATATTTCCAGATGATAACATCTTTGTGATATCCTGCAGGCCTCTCACTCAGGAAGAAATTGCTCAGAGACGTGAGCGTGCGAGACAAAGGCACGCGGAGAAGCTTGCAGCAGCGCAGAGCCAGATACCCTTGGAGCCTACCCAAGATGAAAATGCCCTTGAAAGAAGTCTAAAGGGAGAAGAGCCAAGAGGTACAGCTTTGCTAATAAGTAGGCAGTAGAGTAAAATGTTTGCCTTTTTGCTAAACTTGGTACACTCAACCTTTAGTTCATGAGCTTTTAGCTTTAATCATAGCTCTCATTAATATTCTTTTCATTATTGGTATATCTTTTTCTGAAACGGGACCAAACATATTATATTCACTGTTCCCTCTGTGTTTCCAGGCAGTTCCTGATTAAAGAGAACATTCTTGACACTCATTGTGTTTTTGTTTCTGGCAGGTGATGAGCAACAGGTGGAAAGCATGACCTCTAAACTTATGCCCCAGGAAGAAAACAACCAAGAGTCCTTTGTTGCATTTGCTCGTGTGTTCAGTGGTGTCGCTCGAAGAGGAAAGAAAATTTTTGTCTTGGGGCCTAAATACAGTCCTCTTGACTTTTTACAACGGGTAAGTATTGGAAGTAAAACATTAGCATACTGTCTCAATGGTCTGATAACCTTTTTAAGTTGGTTGGGATTGGTGATTATCTTATTGGTAGAAATTGTTTTTTAGTGAAACACTGACTTATTGGACATTACAAATTCCATGAACATTCCAGTTTATTTTATGTGCATAGTGTCTCTTTGCTCTTGTGGGGCTACTGGTTAAAATCAACTGTTTATGTGTCAGATGTCTCTAGCAGCAATGATACAGTGCATTGATAGCATAAATTGCTCCTTATTTCAGTATTCCTTTGTATTCTTTTTTCTGTTGCTGCATATTACATATTACAAATTTGGCATCTTAAAACAGTACACATTTTATTATCTCACAGTTTCTGTGTGTTGGGAGTCCAGGCATAGCTTAGCTGGGTCTTTGCCTTAGGGTTTCATGAAGCTACAATCAGAGGGTTGGCCAGGCTGCATTCTCATCTGGAAGATTGGTGAAGAGTCTGCTTCCAAGCTCACTCAGGTTGTTTGCAGAACTCATATCTTTGCCCCTGTGGCACAAGGGCCCCAGTTTCTTTATGACTGTGGGTTCGCCTCAGCTCCTACAGGCCACCTACAGTTTCTTATCCTGTGGACTTTCTCAGCTTAGAGGCTTACTTTATCTAGCCATCAAGGAGACTAGAATGAGTCTATTAGCAAGACTGAGTCTTGTATGATGTTATATAATCACAGAATAATATTCCATCATCTTTACCATTGGTTAGAAGAAGAAAAGTCACAAGTACCACTCATACTCAGGGGAAGGAAATTACACAGAGGCATAAACATTAGGAAGTAGGAATCATGGGAAGGGTACTTTTAGTCCATCTGCCACATCCTTGTCTTAATTTTGTTTTTAATAGATTTACAACCTATACGTATTCTAAAGAATATATTGTACATTTTCATGTTTTTGAACTTTGTATAAAGAGAATTTTACTGTAGTTACTCTTCAGCTTCCCTTTTTTTTTTGTCTTACTTAAAATTGAGATTATGTCACTGCCTATTCCTGTAGTTCATTTGTTGTTCACTGATGCATAGAATCCCATCATATAAATATGCATTTTATTTATACATTTTTCTGTCACTGAATACTTGGACTGTTTTCATTTTTTGCTAATCTAAGCAATGCTACCTTGAATACTTTTGTGCATGTCTCCTTGTGCACATTTGTAAGAAATTTTAGGAATAGGCCTTTGGTAGAATTGCCTGGATAATCTCCAGCTTAACGGGGTAATTCTATTACCCTTCAAAGTAATTGTGATTTATACTCCAGCAGGAGTGTTTAATAAAAGATCCAGTTATTCCACATTCTCACCAAAATTTGGTATTGTTAGGCTTTTAATTTTTGTTAATCTGATGGGTATGACATGGTGTATTATAGTAGTTTTAATTCACATTCTCCTTCTTTTTTAGTATGTCATTGATGAATCATGTTTTCTCCTGTAAAGATATCTCCTTGGGTCATTTCCCTATCTTTCTGTTATACTACTTTAAAAAAAAAAATACTGTTTTTTGCATGTCCTTTGTGTATTCTAGATACTAATTCCTTGTTGGTTTTAAGTTTCGTGCATTTCCCTCTCCGGTTTGGGACTTGTTTTTGTTTTATTTTCTGGTTCCTTTTCATGGGTAGAAGTTCTTAATTTAATGTAGGTTGACTTCATGAGTATTTTATGAGTTTTGCTTTTTGTAACTTAAGAATATTAAAGTTAGGACTTTGTTGAAATCACCACCTATGTTTCCTTCTAAAGTTGGATGTTTTGCTTTTTGCGAATAAATGTTTAGTTTAGTGTCCGTGTATGGTACAAAGAAGGGATCCAATTTTATTTTTCCCCATGTGAATAACAAGTTGTTTGAACATCATTGAATAGTTCAACTTTATCCACTAATCTTTGTGAACTCTGTTATAAGTTATATTTTACATGTACATGGATCTGTTTCAAACTAATAGATTTCATTTTTTTCTATTTGTCTACCGCTGTTTCTGTTCAGTGCTGTCATTTCTAAGTGTTTGACATCAAAAGGTCAAATCCCTCTACCCTGTTTTTCTTTGTCAGTGCCTTGTTTATTCCTGACTCTTTGCTTCTATGTATAAAGTTTACAGTCTGCTTATCAGGTTCTGTGAAAAGCCCTGTTGAGACTTTGGAACTACTTTAAATTAGTATGTTCAGTATGAGCCATCATTTTGCACTATGGTATCTTTCCGCCCATGAATGTCCTAGGTTTATCTATACACTTATTTTAGGTCATTTTTCATGTTCATTAAAGTTTTATAATTTTCTCTATAAAGATCTAAGTTTTGTTAGTCTTATTCCCAGCTATCTTATATTTTGTTGCTAGTCCAAAAGTTACTGTTTTTAAAAAATTTTATTTCCTGACCAGGCGTGGTGGCTCAATTCTGTAATCCTAGCACTTTGGGAGGCCAAGATGGGAGAATTGCTTTAAGCCAGGATTTCAAGACCAGCGTGGGCAACAAAGCAAGACGCTGTGTCTCCAAAAACCTTAAAAAAAACAATTAGCTGGGTGTGGTAGTACATACTAGTAATTCCAAGTTTCTTTGGAGGCTGAGATGGGGGATTGCATGAGCCCAGGAGTTTGAGGTTGTGGTGAGCAATAATTGCACCACTGCACTCTAACCTGGGTGACAGAGTGAGACCTTATCTCCAATATATCTATATAAATGTGTGTGTGTGCATTTTCTGTTTATTACTGATCTGTAGAAATATAGTTAACTTTCGTGTATTGATCTTGTTTCTTTGTCACTTTGCTAAGGTGGCTTACTAATTATAATTTATCTGTGGTTTAAGTGGATGGTCATATTGTCTGTGGATAATTCTGTTTCATTCATTTCAATTCTTAAACTTTTTTTCTTTCTGATCTTTCTTTAGAGCTATCCTGCAGAATTTTCATTGTCTCAGAACACATACATTTAGATATAGCATATGCCTGCAAGGCCATCATTTTCACTAGGTTTCCAAGTCTGCCTTAATACAGGAGCCTCTCTTTCCTCTAAGCCTTTATGAATTTACTTGTCTTTACTACTTTTTTCCAGTTACTCAATGCTTGTGATATTAGTTATCTTTATATATGGTGTTATCTTAGATATTTTTCCTCTTCATAGCACTAGCATAGCACCTTAGGCCTTTGGGCACCAAAGATAGTTTGATTGTTTGGTTGATTGAAATGATTTCTGAGTACTTGCATTTATATGGAGGTTATATTTCTGAAGACTTCCTGCAACTCAAAACCTAAATCATTTGAGACAGTATCTCCATAAGAATAAATATAATGTAAGGGGAGCTTATCAAATCTGTTATACTTGTAGCATATTTTTGCTGTATGTGTACTCTGCTCTCATCAATGTTCCCAGTATTTCACAGCACGTTCTTTCAGATGAACAACATAGCATATAATAGCAGTTTTTGGCCTTTTTCTTGACATTTTTATTACATCTAACTACTCTTCTAAAGTTGTTTTCATGTGTTACTTGGTATTATCACCAGCTCTTGTTGAATACTTGAAGAACATAATAAGAGTAAAACCATTTTAAATGATGATAGTAATAATGAGTGTTCATATAATTGTACAGTAGTCACTAGAACTGGTGCATGACATAGTTCACATAAATAGCTAGCAAGGGGCTATGAAGACCTGTTAAAATGGAGCCAGGCCACAATTTTTTAATATTGAGAAGTTTAAGTATTTCAAATTTTATTCCTAAAGTGAGACATACTTTGTCACATAATTTCAAATTTGCATGTTTCAGGTTTATATGAAATGTAACTGTATCATATCTTACTGATGAATAAAAATAACTTTATAGATACCAACTAATGCTTTCAAATGCCTCCTAACTTGTTTTCAATCAATTTTCTTTGCCCAGGTACCATTGGGTTTCTCAGCTCCACCTGATGATCTCCCCCTAGTCCCTCACATGTCATATTGTATTCTGGAAAACTTGTATCTTCTGATGGGAAGGGAACTGGAAGATCTAGAGGAGGTACCTCCAGGAAATGTTTTAGGTAGGGTGATACTGTGTTTTATATCTGTACTCCGATCTGAGAGATTACCTAGTATGACACTAAAAATTTAGTAAGGTTTTTTTAAGGTAATAGCTTTGATTTGTTCTTTAGTTTGGTAATCTGTGTGTGTGTCTTAATGATGTGTCTGTCTTTAATTTAGTGTGTTGAGTAATCAACATGTAGATCAGTTACTTGCTGTGAATTATGGCAGCTCTGTTTTGAAAATGTACTGTTTAATCTGTAAATGTTCTGTTCTAAGCTGGGATTCCATTTATTTGAGAGTAGGAGGGAAAATTCTTGCTCACATAAAGTCAGTTTACATGACTAAGACATTTCCAGTGCTACAAGTTTGATTCTAAATTGTTAGAAACTATTTTGATGTAAAGGTTTATTTAAACTCTTTGCCTTTCCCCCCCATTGCCTTTTATCCCTTAAGTATTACTCTACTAACAGTGGATGATTATCAATTTGTATCTGTAAGTATTATTATTCATCTTTTTAATATTATTACTTGCTTGACTTCTGCTCCTGAGGTACAGAATTTACTTTTCGAGGTTCATAATGCAATCCCAAAGGTACAGATCAAGAAATTTCTCTTGGGTCATCACAGAAACCAGAGTATACTGTAAAATGCTCTATCCCATTGCACTGTTGGATTATGAACCCTTAGGGTCATTGTCAGCTATAGAGCTATTTATCGGGTGATTGCTTTGACTGAGAATTCTCTTTAACTTTTAGAGAAAAGATCAGCCAGGCTCAGTGGCTCAGCCTGTAATCCCAGCACTTTGGGAGGCCAAGACGAGTAGATTGCCTAAACCCGCGGGTTCTAGACCAGCTCGCGCAATTTGGCGAGACCTTGTCTTTACAATAAATAAAAAATTAGCTTGGCGTGGTAGCACACGCCTATAGTTCTGGCTACTTGGAAGGCTGAGGCAGAAGGATCGCCGGAGCCCAGCAGGTCAGTGCTGGGGTGGCCATGAGAGTGCCACTGCACTCCAACCAGGGCGACAGAGTGAGACTCCAACTCAAAAAAAAAGAAAAAAGAAAAGAAAAAGTCTAGGCTGTTGGTCCAGAATATGATTTTTCTGAATTTTGTGGACTTGCTACTCCCCTGCAGAGATACAGTCTTTATTTAATATTATTGGCATAAAATTAGTAGAAGTTCTAGCTTCTCATCAGTGTTATTTATTCCTTGCCGTCCCTTTGAAAAATGCCATTGAACCTTAACAATTTATGTAACTCTGTGAGCTGCCACAGCCAACTCTATCAGAAAAGACATTGGAAGAGGAATGGGCAACACCCTCCTTTTGTTCATACCTTCCTTGGGATTACTGTATTGCTTAGACTAAATCCAGTTTATTTCTTAAATAGAGCATGATCTTCAGCATGATGCTCAAATAAAAGAAAAGGTATTCTGTTGAGTGAATAGTTTTTTTACTATCTTTTCTAATTAAGGCCATGTCTTTGTGTTCTTTCCCCAGTAGAGGTTGAGACCATGACATGCATTAGTTTCTGGTTTCCTTCTTTCTATTGCTGGATTTCTAGATGCTGTACAGGACTGAGGTTAAATGGTTTATAAGGAGGGAAACCATTTCTCTCTCTTCTTGCCTCCCAAGACAGGCTTGGTTCTGCCATCTTCTACAGGGAGACCTACTACAAGCTGAAACTTTTCATTTCTTCTTGGAGAAAAGAGATATACCACGGTCTCTTTTATTGACCTTTCAAAAAAGTAGGATGGTGGTAGGACCTGGGGTGAGGATGAAGGTGACTAAGCATTTGTTTACCAAATTTACCTGTATAAGATTAAGCCAGATGGATACCCACTTTGGGACAAAATTGAAGAGGAAAAGCCAGATTTATTTTCTATAATTAAGGATTGTATTTGGCTGCAAGTAACCAGAAAATTAATTGCATTGTCTTAAACTTCACTCAATAGGAAGTTCAGGGATAGACAGTTCAGGGCTGGTGTGATGACTCTCCTGTCATCAGGGAGCCTGGGGTTCAGCATGTGGATTTTGTCTCCATGGGAGCAAGATGGCTCCTGTATCTCCAAGAATCACATCCGCATTCCTCACAGGAAGGGGGCACAAAGATCAAGGCCTTTTAACATGATTAATGTTTTTATTTGTAAAGAAGTAACTCTCTAGTGACTTCTGTATACTGGAGGAGCAAAAAATGTATACACATTTTAAGAGATGTTATCTATGTATGTATTACTTCTAGTTCGCCACAACCAGAAGTGTCTGGACACTAATGGTAACCATTTTGAGCACCTCTTGTAATTGCAGAAGTCAAACTTGACTTGTATTCATCTTTTATTATGGGTGTATATTGAGTATTATAATTTTAATACAATTTTTTCCTTTTTAAAAATTTGTTTACTTTTTTTTGGCACCCTCTGTTTATTTTTATTTTTGTAATTTCTCATCTATCCCCCTCCCCCCACTAGTTTCAAACCATTACAGCCTTTATAATTGCAGCAAGAGACATTGTGGTTGTGAGTGGCTTTCGAGTAGCCAGCCAGTCTACCCTGTCTGTTATATTCCCCCTATTTTTATCTGGGATTCCCGAGACCCCTTCATTAAGGTTCTGTTTCTTGACCTTACATTAAGGAGAAAGGTAGTCCACCAGAAGGGTTATGAATTGTAGCATTGGCGCTAGAACCTAGCCAGCCACTTTGATTTGCCTTTTGAATTGAAACATACAGTGATAGTTTTCTTTCTATTAATCCAAATCTGATTGACTCTTTTGCATGACTGGAAAGCATTAGTATACCAAGATTCTGGACATAATTTTGCCACTAGCTAGTTATATGACCTCAGGCCTATTGTATAACCTTTCTGGGCTTGTTTTTCCAAATGATTTTAAACTAGAGCAATGATTACTAATATTTCTTATGGTAGAAATAGAACAACTACTTTTAATTTTTTGTAAGAAGACTACTAATAGATTCCCAGGGATTCTTTTATTATATTTGTCATATATCCTAAACTTTAAAGGCAAAGCATTAAAATAGAGTACATTTTATTGCTATAGCTATAAAATACAATAAAATATAACAGAATTGTATTTTATACATTTTGTTTGTAAAACAAGTTTAAAATTGCCTTGTAGCAATGGAATGAGGTAGAAATTCTTGGTACTTATGTCTTGAAAATCTTCCCTGGATTATGTCAGCATCCCAATGACTGAAAAAAAAAATTCTAAACTAGCTTATCTCTGAAGACCCCTCTAGCTTTTAACTTTTCAAGCTGTTTCTTTTTTTTTTTTTTGAGTTGGAGTCTTACTCTGTCGCCCAGACTGGAGTGCAGTGGCCGCTCCCGGCCACTGCAGCCTCGACCTGCTGGGCTCCGGCGATCCTTCTGCCTCAGCCTTCCAAGTAGCTGGAACTACAGGTGCGCGCTACCATGCCCGGCTAGTTTTTGATTTATTGTAGAGATGAGGTCTCGCCAGGTTGCCCAGGTGAGTCTTGAACCGCGGGCTCAGGCAATTCACTCACCTCAGCCTT
>CAUYQG010105218.1:0-23388 GCA_963574415.1 Tarsius wallacei | reverse complement strand
TCAAAAATAGTTTTCTCAGGATTTTATAGGTCTTATCAAGGACAATAATTTATGTACATAATTATTTTTTCCTGAACATCAATGGCTTTGTCATCTTTTATATGTTATTGTCCTTTTTTTTATAATCAATATTTTTTATTTTGATATTGTGGGGTACAATTAAGGGTTAGGTATACAAATATGCTTCGTTCAGGCACCCTTGTTGATAAGAGGTGTCTCCCCGTCCCCAGACAGATACTGACTACCATTAATCGCATCTCCCTTCCCCTCCTCCCCATAATTTCCCTCCACTGTCAGTTCTTTTCTTATAGTATTACGTTGGATGTTCAAGGTCCACTATATGAGTGAGAACATGTGATACTCAGATCTTTGTTTCTGTGAGAGGTCACCCAGTATTATTGACCCTAGTTCCATCCAGGATTCTGCGAAATGCATGATTCTGTTCTTTTTTATGGCTGTGTAGTATTCCATCGTGTATATGTATCACATTTTTTAATTCCAGTCCTCTTTTGATGGACAGCATGGTTGCTTCCAGGTTCTTGCTATTGTGAACAATGCTGCGATAAACATATGTGTGCAGGTATCTTTTTTATAGAGTAATTTGAGTTCTTCAGAGTATATTCCCAGTAGGGGGATTGTGGTGTCATATGGGCGGGGAAGGGAAGGGAGATGGGATTAACGGTAGTCAATATCTGTCTGGGGACGGGGAGACACCTCTTATTAACAAGGGTGCCTGAACGAAGCATATTTGTATACCTAACCCTTAACTGTACCCCACAATATCATAAGACAAAATATTGATTATTAAAAAAAAATTCTTATTTCTCTAAATTGCATCTAAGAAAGTAGAAGCTCAGAGGAGTGAAGTGCTTTGTTGAAGATCAAACAGCCAGTAAGTGACTTGGGAGAAACCCAAACACTGGTGTTATGATTCCAGACTAACAAACTGTATTTATTAAGCACCTATGGTATGTTAGAGAATGCCCTAGGGGCTAGAACAGATAATTGAATAAGATATAATCTCAGCAATCAAAGAGCTGGTAAGAAAAACACATAAAGATATAATTTTATATAACTCAATGTTCTTTGCTTTCACTATTTTGATTCAAAACCAATACTCATGGAGTAGGCAGTTTAGGCACATGAGATGTTGGATAAGATTAAGTATTTCTGGACATCTCTCCCAGATTGTGCTCTACATTGTATGCCATACATTTTAGCTAAAAGCAAAACAAACAAACAAAAAAAACCCCTATAAGTATTGAGAGAAACAGATAAAAAGGGAAAAAGACCAGAAGGAGTGATCACTTCATAGAGTTGCTGAGCCTCTTTTGGAAAAATCAGAAGGAAAAGGGAAAGACATTCTACTTATACTTGAATGATAATAACTAATTTGTATGGTTATTCTTGGCCATACTGAGAAATAGCATTTGGTGACAAAATGTGGTTCTGATGATCAAAGGTTTTCAAAGGAAGATGGGAATCTCTTGGTCCAAATATTTTAAATCCTGAGAAGTGAGGCATTGGGTTGATGGTGGTACTGGTGGTTTTTATCTAAAATGACAAAGTCATAAGTGTTCTAACCTGGAGGTGGTTCAGCAGGACCCAGACCATCTGTGAGGAAGCCAAGGAAGGTTGACTTGGCTCTAGTCATTTTTCTCATATGGCTTATAAATGACAAAATCATGTTTGAAATCTTATCTCATGTCAAACTCAATATATAAAACAAATAAAAGAGCTACTCTGGTTGACTGACTCCCAGGTGGGGAAAGGAAATCTACCCACACTGCCCCTGTCACCTCCTCACAGACCACGCCTCCAGGTAATCATTGAAGCACTATTTGAAAAATGGTGGAACTAATTCTGCCAACTCAAAGGGTCACAGATCCTAGGACTTTACAAAATGGTAGACAATGGTTACTTTCTCTCAAATGGCCACTGCAGAGCATGCTGTTAGCAGCCTTTATGGATGCACTAATAATTTACATTTCTGTTTTTTTTCTAGAAACAGAACACTTCAGTGGTTCAAATGCAGACAAAGTAGACAGACTCTGAGAGCTATGATTAAAAAGAAAATAAAAAACAGCTCACAGTGATGACCCCTCCCAAGAAAAGACCCAGCAATCTTCCAGCTACAGTAACAGTAATCCCAAACCCACTACAGCATCTAATTGAAATATTGATTCTTCAGTTAGAGCTCCAACTTAAAATTCCAGAGCGGAGAGCTCCCCACCATGCAGACACCCCCTTCGCAGAAACACAGCACAGAGCACATAGTGTTTCCTTAACATTAAGCTTCCCCAGGCTTTCATTTCAATTAGTCATTAAAAAAAAAGATCAAGAAGTAAAGTATTGTCGGAAAGATTCCAGTCAGTGTTTTATTGCCTGAAACAGCTCTCAGGATTAACCATTTCATAGCAGAAAGAGACTTCTGCAGACAGAGCCATGCCTTTTCTTACAGGTAGGAAGCTAAGGATAAAGTAAACAAAATCTACTTTCTTCTAAGTGATTTATGGAATATGTTTGCATTACACAACCTCATTTATGACATTAAAATTTATTTAAACAGGCACCCAATTTATGCCAATAAATTATCCCAAATCCAACTTTTGCTATCCTTATATTTTCATTTAGATTCTAAGAGCAACAAAACCCCTTGACGTTATTATCTCCCATGAATACTAATTATGTCACTACAACTGTGAGTCTGCTAATCTTCCAGAAATAATGCAAGAATTACTGGGATGTGATAGGAGCAGAATGGAATTAGAAAATTTGTCAAAATACTAGCTTTCTAAGAGCGGTAAAAGTGCACATCCAGAAATTCTTTCATAAAAGGACAAATTACCGCAATGAAGATAAATGATGATTCTTAACACTGAACCTTGAGTACTGACCAGTTGCTAGGGCAGGGCCAGCAATCTGTGGGTTCTTTCATGCTTACAATAAATTTAGTTCATGGTACCTAGCATTTTCATTGCAAAGTTCCAGCCCCAACTCCAGATAAGACCTGTTTTTAATCATGCCTAATAGGTCTGGTTCCTAGGAGAATAAACATGAAGGCAAAAATCTCCTCTCCTCAGCAGGAAGGAGAAGAACTAGTTCTGGGACCAGGACCTAATCTGCCCTCTGAAGGAAGGAAAATGTTTATCCTAGCACAGTGTCTGCCACCTTGTCGGTCTCAAATATCTGTCGAGTGTATGAACGAAGAAACAATTGTGCTTTGCTCATACAGAGCTGAAGACAATATAATCATGAACTGTTATGCTTGAAAAAAAACCTTTGCTGTCTTCTCCTTAAGCTGTCCCATTTTACAGTGGGGACTGAGGCATGCTGGGCAAATGGGTCTGCCAAAGGAACATATGTGATCGCATAAGATAGAGCCAGAATGGTATTGTGTTTATTTACCATGACTCTGATCGAGACTCTTTACTGCAAACTACAAACCCTACCTGACATTCAAAACCAGGTCTCTAGCACTTCTTGAAGTCATTTCTCTCCCTCACCCTCACATTTTTGCTCTACAGCAACTAATGAATCGCTCACAGTGTACAGTCTACATGTGCACATCCACAACACTTATGCCCTTCCTCCCCCCTTACACATACATCCTGGGGTTCACCTATCCCTAACTTTACCTCTGTGGTCTTCCTAGACTGAACTTTCACTCCCATCCAGCTGGCTGGTTCCATGCCATTGTTACCTCCCACACCGGCTTCTCTGCCATCCATTCTCCATACCTAGGCCTGAGTTAGGGACCTCTTCTCTCTGTTCTCCTGTCCCAGGTATCTGTTGGTAATCCCTTGCTCTAAATTCAGATACATTTACATAAACCCCTTGCATGGGTCCCAGATTCAGCTGGGCCTGGTTTCTCGCAATCACTTTACCCAATGAACATGCAGGCATCACGTGAAAACCATATCTGCTGACTGATAAATATCGACACAAATAGGTGACAGGGAGTTAGGGAACTTTATACAACCTTTCACTCATTTCTAGGCATCAATTACTCCACTTGATTTTTCTCTCAGTGAATTATTTTGAATACAGTGTACCTATGCTTTCTGAGTCTCTCACAGGATTAGAACAGAAACTTTTGACATAATTGTGCTCTGCCTTTCAAGACCCTGATATTAGTTATGGACAATTGTGTATTTTCTTTAAAGAGTTCTGCCACCAGGCTCATAAAATCCTGTATCTGAGAAGAATGAAATTCTTAATTGTGTTTGTGATGAAATATATGAATAAATAAGTAGAATGCATTAATATTTTATTAATAGCTATGGCTGTCTTCTAGAATGGGGTGTACTATGCCAAATGCAGCTGGTTGTATTTTAAGTATCTTTTTATATGTCTGTTTCCCACACTTGAGTCCAGGCTAATTGCCTGATTCAGATTGTGTGGCCAGAACCCAGCATAGTATCTGGCACGTGATAAAAACTCAATACTTTTTGAATGAAACATTTATGTAGTCCTAAACTCTCCATGGAACCTTGGCTAGCTTTCACCACTTTTCTTAATATTTCTTAGTAAACAAGTCAGTCCACACTTAAATTCGAGTCATACTATGTCACAGAAAAACTTTCACTCATTGCCTATATCTGCCCTCTATTACCAAAACAGAACAACACTGACCTCTCTAAATAAAAAGATTGTGGTGGCTTCTTTGCCAAATCTGCAGTACTCCAGGCTAACATTTTCCTGTTCCTCATTTTCAGACACTATCATTAAAGCTTAACTCCTCTAAGTAGACCCCATAGGTGGTCAATCTCCCTTTCAAAATGTGCCACCCAGACTGCATACAGCATTGTCTGGAACATCTGGCTAGATCGCAGTTAAGGGGGGTTGTCACCTCTTTTGATATTGATGCCACACTTTTGTTAATGAGGCCCACAAGCATAAGCTTTTTTAAGAGCTACTAGACTGTAATCATGACGCCTCCCACCCACTCTTGTTCTTTGTTTTATGAAGAGATGTTCCTCCTACAATTTAGGGTTAATTCTTGCCCTTTGGACTCCTAACCCTATCTCATTCTTCCTTTCCCTAGACTTACAACTTTCAAACTTCCTTTCCCTAGCCTATTACTTTCAAATTCTTCTCATCTTAAAAAATATATATATACATCTTCAATATTATGTTTCTACTCTTACCAATTTTCTTACCTTTTCTTCCCAAGGTCATGAATAACTTTAATTTTGCTAAATCCAAAAACCATCCAGCCTTCAGAGTTGATTTCTTTGCTCTTCACCACTATTAACAACTCTTTCTTCTTAAAGCATTCTCCTTTCCTGGCTTCTGTGACATCGCTCTTCTGGTTTTCCATCCACCTCCAGCCATTCCTCCCCATTTTTCCTGAGTGGGTTCCTCTTTCAAATCATCCTTTGAATGTCTGTATCTCAGACCTGTGCCTCCAGCCTCTTCTCTTTTCACTCTGTATATTCTCTATGGAAAATGTCCTCACCTTTCATTATTTCAATTACCATCCAGTATCTAAGGTCCCGCAAATTCTATCTTTTTCTGAATCTTTCTAAGCTTTAGACTTAAAAGAGAAGGTGAAAGTATATTCCCTACTTATCACTTGCACAGAGAAACAAGTTCCTCAAACTCAACATTGGCAAACTGAACTCCACTTTCTCTACTTCTCTCTCTCTGCGTATCCTTCTTATCTCCATCAATGCTGACAGCAACCACCTGGTGTGCTCCAGAAGACTTGCATGTGGGATGCAATGTAGGCACATAGAACTGATTTGTTGAACTGGTAGAACTCATTGAGGTACCCATAGTTTTATCTTCCCTACATCACTGTCATCAACTATTCCTGGTTAGGTCTCTGTTCCTCGCCCTTGGACCACATTTCAAGCACACAGCATCACTTTTTAGTCACACAAGCAATCACATCGAGCTCTGTCTGTGGCTCACTTTTGCATATTTAAAAGTACAGCCTTTTTAAAATCAAAACGTTGACTTCCCACTCAATTTAAATCTTCTCCCTGATGCTAATTGTGCCTCAGATCCAGTGTGACCTGTGGACCAGGGATCTAGACCCAGGGAGAGACAAGGTATGGTCTTTTTCTCTTTCTTTACCTTGTCTTCTTCTTGCTCTGTGGCTTCTGTGTTTCACTCTCTTCATCTGGGAGAAGTACCTTAAAGTCACAGTTGCTGGGCCAATAACTACCGTCACTTGGCCTCACTTTCCTCACAAAAATGAGACAGTTGCAGAAAATGACATCTAAGGGCCCTTCTAATTCTAATATTGCAAGATTCTCAGATTCTTTTTCTCTGACAACTACTAATTCATCTATTCACATTGCCTTGATGATTTTTTAACTTTCCTGTTAATCTACAAGCTCATTTTTTAAAAAATCACACACATGCTGTGGATCCATTAGGCATGTTTTAAGTAAAAACAAGATGTGAAGAGGTTGTGGCCCACACCTTGTGCTTCCAAACAATAACATCAGCAAAGAGTCTTGCTAACATTCTCATTGCTGGCGACGTGGCCGAGGCTAATGCAGCATTTTTCATTCTATGTCACAAGTCGGTCACGTACATTTTTCCTAATCATGCTCATACTTCAGGTAAGTAGGTTTGCAGCTTTACAATGCCCTTGGAAGTAAGTGCTTTGTTTACCCCTGAAATGATGACCCATGGTTGCATCTAAACATTTTTTTTTTCAGATTTTTTGACTGTCATGTAATAGTTTGGTTGTTTTGAAGCCATCCTCTAGTCTTATAATATATTTATGCTTTAGGACTACAAATATAAGAATGATGTCACTGATCAAACTTTTGTCAGCAGTTGTATGGTTTCAAGTAAAATTCTTGATATCTCAGTGTTTTCTCTGATACCTTAAATCACAATTTCTTGTGTGAGAGTATATTTCATTCAAGGTGACAGCAATCACAAATTATAAAATTCTTTGTGCATCTGTGTAAGAAAGGTTTATTTTTAAATGTAATTTTAACCGAAATAATACATTTACAAAATTAAAAAGTATAAATAGTGGCTCCCTATTCCACTATTTTTTCCCTCTCTATAAATTCAAAATTCCCAGTGGCAATGTTTTTTTAAGTATTTTGGCTATTTCTTCTGGTATTCAATTAAATATTTCTAAATAACATCTGTATCACTCTTGATTATTCAACTTCAGACATTAACTTTTGGTTTTTGAGTTAGGATATAAGTTTGGATATTCTGACAGAGAATGGAATGAGAGTACCTTAAAATAGAAACTTATTTTCTCTTATAAATAGCAGAGCATCAAGTTAAAAGGACCCTTAATCACCTAATCCAAGACAGCCTGTCACCATGACCACATTTCATGCAGTAGGACGGGGAAATGGGAAAGGGAGAAGCTTGTTGCTTTCCTTTAAGTATACAAGCCAGAAAATGTATATATAAATTCTACTCATATCCTACTGTCTAGAACTTGGTGGCATGGCCTCAGCTAGTTACAGAGGAGGCTGGGAGCTCTGGTCTTTATTCAAGGCAGTCATACTATCAGCTAAAATTCTCTTACTATGAAAGAAAAACATGTATGTTGCTGAGCAAGTATCAGCTTCTTCCACAATTTCCTAGTTTGAAAGAGGGGTATTTTAGCCTTGCAAATAATCCTCATGAGTACACACACATCACCTCAAACTTTGAATTCCCATCCTACTAACATAAATATTATATTTCCATTTTTGTTAAATTATTATTTAATGATCACATTATTAAGTATTATTTACAACCGAATCATACGCTGTACTTCTTCCTTGCACATCGGGAATAGAGATATTATCTTGGCAATATCTCCACTTGCACTGGTTAGCTGTTTCCTCAGTGAAGCTCAGTTGCCTTAAAAGGTAGCCCATTAGATTCATGGATCTGTAGTCTCAACCTTGCACCATTTGTATCTCATTCTCCTCCCAGGACTAGGCAGCTACTGGGAGTACATGCTTTACATGGTGATCATAGAAGAGAAGAGCGAAAACAAAACGATACAAACTTCTTAAGGTCTAGATTTAGAACTAGCCACTCTCGTTTTGACCCATATGCCATTGCCCAAGCAAGTAACATGGGTGAGCCCAAAGGCAAACTTTCTTACCATAAGAGTATGCCAAAAATGTGACTGCAAAAAGAGATGAAGAATCTGGGGCAAATCATTGAGTCCCTCACAGGAAGACTTAAGTCTCCTGCTCCAACCCTACAGCTGCTCTCCAGGCCTGCTGCATACCTGTCATCCTGGATTTTCCCCTACCTGCCAAGGAAATGTCCTTCCTCTCATCCATATGGGACTATTTCCAGAATTACATTTCTTTCTTTTCCTCAGCTTACTCTCTTTTTTATGGGTGTCTATATATCCTTGGCTGTCTTTCATACTTAAAACTGAAGCTAGAAATGTTGCTGGGTACAGAGGCTCACATCATAGCACTTTGGGAGGCCAAGGTGAGAGGATAGCCTAAGCCCAGGAGTTCAAGACCAGCCTGGGTAACATGACAAGACCTGTCTCTACAATAAATTTAAAGATAATAGCCAGGAGTGGTGGTGCATGCCTTTAGTCTCAGTTACTTGGAAGGCTGAGGTGGAAGGATTGACTGAGCCCAGCTGGTTGAAGCTGTGACAGCCGTGATCATGCCATTTCACTCCAGCCTGGGCAACAGAGTAAAACGCCAACTAAAAAGAAAAAAGAAAGAAAGAAATGCTGATTGTCAGCTCAGAGAGTATTGAAGGAGTCACATAAGGGCATAAAGCAGAGACCTAGCCCTTTGAAAAAGAAACTTCCAAATATCATCATTTATAAGCATTGTCCCTTAAGTTATCAATTTTCCTCAAAGAAGAATTTTTCAAATTGTAATCTGGAGAAGGTGATGCCTGCCAACATTTTCAGAGCTGAGATGGGAAAGTGTGATGTCCTCATTTAGAGCCTTCTAAAGGACGATTCAGGGAAAGGAAAATGATTCAAGAAGAGATGTCTCAGGTTTGTGAAAGAATGGTAAGCAAGTAGTAGGTTTACAAGGTAAGGGAAAAAATACAAAGCCAAATAGTTCCCAGCATGACCCAGTTCATCTTTTCTTAAGTAGGCATCCTGGATAGACAGAAATGCTCACTTTTCATAATTTTAAATGTTCATAATTCTTTAAAAACTGAGGAAAATAGCCATCAGCAAGAAAATAGATAAAAATTATGGTCATATGATATTCTCATTCAATTAAATATTAAATAGCAATGAACAGGAATGAAATGTAGCTGCACAGAACAATGTGTTTTCACAGAAATATAATGTTGAGTTTTTTTTTCAAGTATAACATAAAACACCTCCCACAGCCAGGCTCGGTGGCTCAGCCTGTAATCCCGCACTTTGGGAGGCTGAGGTGAGTGGATTGCCTGAGCCCGCAGGTTCGAGACCCACCTGGGCAACTTGGCGAGACCTCATCTCTACAATAAATCAAAAAATTAGCCAGGTGTGGTAGCGCGCACCTGTAGTTCCAGCTACTTGGAAGGCCGAGGCGGAAGGATCACCGGAGCCCAGCAGGTCGAAGCTGCAGTGGCCCAGAGAGGCCACTGCACTCCAGTCTGGGTGACAGAGTGAGACTCCAACTCAAAAAAAAAAAACCAAAAAAAACACCTCCCACAAACTTATTTAAGTTTAGCAGGAGTATATGCTTATCACTTAACTTTTTAAAAAAAGTTTTCTATCGTTGCTGTAATTAAACAGCTTCTCAGAAAAGGGCAATTAAATAATAAACAAAAAATTCAGATTGTTGGTTCCTTCTGAGGAGGGGAGAGAAGAAAAGCACATAACACCTTACAGGAGATGCTTAAACTGTGTATTTGATGATGGAATCGTGAAGGTTCATGGCATTATCATGTTTCACAATTTGCATATATTATTTTATGTATCAAATATTTGGATTAGATTATAAAAAGGAAAAAGCAAGCTAGTAACAAAATATTGGAAAATAATAGCATGTTAGGTCAGAGGCAGGTTCTCAGAATTAAGGTGTTTCTAGGATCCTTTACAATGTTCTGGAAGAATGTAGAAATGCTGATTAATTTGGGGCTTTAAACTAGATAGGCATGTTAAAAATTTAAGAGCAACAATTAAAAAGGAAAGAAACTGGAAAAAGAACTTTGAAACCAGAAGGAAATTCAGGAAAGAAAAAAAATCATAAAAAGAGCAGAATAAAGAAAAAATACTAGGTGAAAATAAAACTAAATACATCAGCAACCACAAGAAATATAATGGACTATATTTACCACCCAAACGGCAGAGCTGGTTAGATAGGATTTTTTTTTTCATCTAGTCAAATACTGTGTATGCAACACACTTAAAAGAATAGACAGGTAAAAAGTAAAAGTATAGAAAACTATTTATCAGGACTATAGTAAACAAAATAAAACTGGTTTATGGTATCAAAAAATGGACTTTAAGGCCAAAAAAATTTATTAGATTTAAATAAGATTACTGGACTGTAATCCCGTGCCTTGGGAAGCTGAGGTGAGTGGATTGCCTGAGCCCACGGGTTCAAGACCCACCTGGGCAACTTGGTGAGACCTCATCTCTACAATAAATCAAAAAATTAGCCAGGCGTGGTAGCGCGCACCTGTAGTTCCAGCTACTTGGAAGGCTGAGGCAGAAGGATCACCGGAGCCCAGCAGGTCGAGGCTGCGGTAGCTAGGAGCGGCCACTGCACTCCAGTCTGGGTGACAGAGTGAGACTCCAACTCAAAAATAAAAATAAAAAATAAATAAGATTACTATATAATAAAAATTGTTTAGTTTATCTCAAAAATATAATTGTTACAAATGACTATGATATAATGACATAGCCTCAAAATATACAAGAAAAAATCTACACTAGAGAACTAAGCTACCTCCCATCTAAACTTCAGAGATGTGATTTCAATCCTAGACCCATTTACTTAACATCTGTCTTCCTCCCACTCCACCCTACCACACCTCTCTCTTTCTCTGCTCTTTATTGTTGGCTAGGTCTGCAAGCTTCTCATGTCAGTGAGCTTTCAACTGGGTCTGGCCAATGGGAAGGCATTTTTCTCTTTCCATACTTAGTTTTACGTCTCCAGCAACAGCAGCATGTCCACACAGCTTCCAGATTATACCTGTTGATTCTCCCCTTGGTTCCAGTAACCCAACTTCCTTCCTTTGTTTCTAGAGCCTAGAGGTGGTTGTCATTCCCTACCAGTAACAAGCTCTAGGTTTTCCTCACTATTTCCTCTTTGGCTTTTCAACTCCCCCACCACCAGGGTAACCAAATGTATATGTTGCTTTTTTTTTTTTTTTTAATTTCAGGTACTAACTGTGGCTTCTGTTTTCCTAGTTAAACACTGTACTAGTTTTCCATAGCTTCTGTAACAAATTATCATACAGTTAATGGCTTAAAACAACACAAATTTCTTATCTCACAGGTATGTAGGTCAAGTCTGGTGGACTTGGCTGGTTTCTGTGCTTCAAGTCTCACAAGGCTAAAATCAAGATGTCAGATGGGTTGTATTCCTTTCTGGAGAGAGAATCCATGCCCAGCGACTTTCACTGGAAGAATTGGTTCCACGCAGTTGTAGGGCTGAGGTTCCCATTCCCTTGCTGACTGTCATCCCAGGACTTCTTTCAAATCCTGTAGGCTGCCTGCATCCCTTGCCTATGGCCCCTTTCCTTCATCTTTAAAACCAACAGTGTGTCAAGTCCTCACTATGCTGTATCTTTTCTATCTCTTTTGCCTCCTTCTCTTTTGCCATATTTCTCTCATTGACTCTTTTGCCTTCTTCTTCTTCTGATTTTAAGTGCCCCCACAATTATTTGGGCCTACTTGAATAATCCAGAATAATCTCCTGATTTAATGCCAGCTGATTAGTGACTTTAATTCCAACTGCAAAGTCCCTTTGCCATGCAACATAACATATTCATGAGTCTAATACCAGTGAGCAAGGATTGTGGGAGTCGACATTCTGTCTACCACAGTCACTGTATTATGCCGAAAAACTAGTTTCTTTCTTAGTTGAGAGTGATTTGACCCAAAAGAGGTGACTCATGGCAAGGCCTGGTATGAAAGGGAATATGACTCTGAAGGTATAAGCTCAGGCCTTGCATTTCTGACCCAGCCCCAGGTTCTGGAAGCTTCAGGGCAGTGTTCAAGACCCCCAAAAAACATCAGCACAAAGAGTAATCTCAGTGATTAGGACTGCATGCCTTCTTTTCCTCCTCTGCATTTTGCATGTGGTAAGCAAAGGCTCAGAGAGACCAAGTCATTGCCCAAGGTCACAAAATCAGTTCATGGCAGAGCAATGAAAATATTTTATATTCATTCACTCATTTACCTATCCAACAACACTTGTGAACCCCCAGCATGCTAAGTGTACTGGAGAAACAAACATGAAATAAACCTTGCCTATCTCGTTTGCACTGATTCTTATTTGTTTATCTAGGACACAAATGCAATAAATGTGTTTGCACGCTTGATGCTGGTTCAGTGAAATTTCCCACACATTTTTTACATAGAAATTTGATTTGCTCTAGGAATATCTGCTTTAGTTCAAATGCAGCTGTCAGGGTGGTAGCACCTGACTCAAACCTGTGTCCTTAGGCAATTTACTTAGTAATAGTTCTTACCTAATAGTGTTGTTGTGAGCAGGACTGAGTTGCTACATGCAACTCGAGTTTATGTATAGCATTCAGTTTATATATAACACCCTTTTTTTTTCTTGAGTTGGAGTTTCATTCCGTCACCCAGGCTAGAGTGCAATGGCACACTCATGGCCACTCCAGCGTTGACCTGCAGGGCTCTGACGATCCTTCCACCTCAGCCTTCCAAGTAGCTAGAACTACAGGTGTGCACTACCACACCCAGTTAATTTTTGATTTATTGTACAGACGAGGTCTCACCAAGTTGCCGGGGCTGGTCTTGAACCCTTAGGCTCAGGCAATCCACTTGCCTCGGCCTCCCAAAGTGCTGGGATTACAGGCTGAGCCACTGAGCCCAGCCCATAACACCCTGTGTCTTTCTTTTTTGCAATCTCACTAACAGACATATTAATTGTGTGCCTTATGCCATCAGAAAAACACTTTGGAGAGGGTCTTTCGTGCAGAAGATAAGCAGCGGGGGTCAGGATTTTAGGGTTCTTTAGTGGATCTGAAAATAGACAAGGAGCTTGGTCTTTTGATCCCCTATTTTTTTCCTTATCCATGAAGAATAGATTGCTAAGATGCTAGATCCTGGAACCCAGAATGTTTCAATTGCTTTAGAAATAAAACTAGAAAATAGTTTTCTACTGTTTCACTTTTAAATTAACCAAGGAGTTAAACCATTCTCTAGGAATGCAATCCTCCAAAATGCACTAGATTTGTAAATCTCCCTCAACATGAAGTTTTGAAAGTCAATCTCACTGCTCACTTAATTCCACTTTGCTGATGTGGCTGATCTCCCTAGTGAGCTCTTGGACAAACCAAAAGATGAGACAAGAAACCTGCAGCCAGTGAGATCCAGAGAGGCATTGAAACACGTGAGAATGAGCCAGACTCAAAGGAGACAGCAACCCAGAAGGAAGCAGTAAACAAACCAAGGTTGTCAGAGGAAACAGTGTGAAGACAAAACCACAAAACAGCGAAGAAGTAGTGGAAAGGTAACGCTTGTGAACATTCTCCACCATTCACTGATGGTGCCACACCCCTGGAGCTTAGGTCCCTCATGTTAGGATCTGGCAAATCTCTGTGTTGAAGAAAGCCATGAAGTTACCTAACTTTTAAAGAACGAAGGCCAGCTGGGCTCGGTGTCTCAGTCTGTAGTCCCAGCACTTTGGGAGGCTGAGGCGAGTGGATTACCTGAGTCTCAGGTTCGAGCCCCACCCGGGCAAATTGGTGAGACCTCGTCTCTACAATAAATTAAAAAAAAAAATGAGCCGGGTGTGGTAGCATGCACCTGAAGTTCCAGCTACTTGGAAGGCTGAGGCGGAAGGATTGCCAGAGCCCAGCAGGTCGAGGCTGCAGTGACTGGGAGCGGCCACTGCACTCCAGTCTGGGCAACAGAGTAAACAACTCAAAAAAAAAAAAGAAAAACAAAATTAGCCGAGCGTGGTAGCACGTGCCTGTAGATCTGGCTCCTTGGAAGACTGAGGCCGAAGGATCACCGGAGACCAGCAGTTCAACGCTGGAGTGGCTGTGAGTGTGCCACTGCATTCCAGCCTGGGCAACGGAATGAGACTCCAAATCGAAAAAAGAAAAAAAAAAAGAAGGAAGGCCAAGAACAGCACTAGGGGATCCAGGAAGAAAAGGTTCCAGACTGCCCCAGAACCAAGTACAGAGCCAGGCCAGGCTTGGTTAGGAGGGGAGGAGGTGTCTGGCAGAGAGAAGCCAACACCTCCAAAGCAAGGCCATGCCCTTACCCCCCTCCAGAAAGGTTCTTTTGGTTTTGCTGGAAACAAGAACTCCTAAGCTACCTCAAATAATACAGATTTGTTGTCAGGATGAACATTAAACAAAAGAGACAGGATCACAAAAGAAGGCAGTTTGTTGTCTAAAATCCAAAGCATCACCAATCCTGACACTTGAGTAGTGAGTCTCTCCTTGTACTTGTGTCTTTTTGTTCTTCATCTCTTACAGATTGGTTTGCTCGATGTATTTCCCAGGTGAGGTCTCAAAGGGAGAAATCTAGCTGGGTGGCTAATTCCCTTGGCCTTTATTTTTCAGGCTAGGCTCAGCTTCCTTCTGGCTCAATAGCCTATGAATTGCCTGCCATCTAAAGTTAAACATTCACTGCTAATCTAGCAACTCTTATGCAATATATTATTTAGGATAACTTGTTGTGGATGGAGCTATTACCCTTTGAAGAGGGTAGTGAATTGGAAGTCACTGTGATGAACATGTCTAATGAATATTCATCTTTACCCATATAGCAAACACTACCTAAGAGTCTGCAATGGGCTGGTGTTTACCAAGCCCTGGACACTCAGGCTGAGTTTGTTTTTGGTCGTCTGGGTCCAGTCAGTGGCAGTACCTGGAAAGAAGGAGTTCCCACCAAGAAAGAGTATCACAGGAACTTGATACAACAGGAGGTGAAGCCAAGGAGGAAGTAGCCAGTAAGCCCTAAAGAGACAGAAGGAGTCTGAGAGGATGCAATTCCAGTAATTGTTCTGGATGGATTTTTGCCACAGCCTTATGAGTTGTCCTTTATGTTGTCACTGGTATTATATCCTCTTCACCCAGACATATTCCTTCTTGTCCCTGTTGCAGCTGATAATACACAAGATATAATGACACTCATACCTCATGAACTCATAAGTTCATTATTTGGGAATACGATAGATCTGGGGTCTATATCTGGCTCTACTCTGTGTCCGTGAGAAAGTCACTTAATGTATCTGGGCCTCAGTGTTCTCATCTACAAAACTATGCTAAGACAACCTACCTCATATATTTCTTATATGTGGCCATTATATTTAGATCATTCTTTTTATTACAATTGATATATGATTTAACAGTGTTTGATGTTTAAAAGCAGTGCCATTCATTCTGCAACAGGAATGTGTGGGGATTTGGAAGAGAGAGGAAGGATTCCTAGGGCATTGCACCCAGGGCAATAATGTGAAGGTGGAAGGGAAATGGTTTGAGGGTCCCTGGGGTGTCATGAGATCTAGAGCCTAGTCCTTACACAGCCCTCCTATGGGTTGGCTGTTGCTCTGGTATGAAAGAATCAAGGGTTATAATGTCAGAGTTGAAACCAGTGTTGACTCAGAGACTCCTTGGCTAATGTAACTAAGTGTGGAAGAAAGGTCTTTCCCCAAAACACCACTGGAGGGCTTCATCTATTTCCCGTTATTGCTGGGACCTCTGGAACCCAGAGATAGCACTGTAGTGGAGAGAACTCTTCTTTCTCCCTCCACCTGCCCTATCACCAGATGGAACAAATGCCTGGAGAAGCACGTAGGCATCTAGGAAGAAAGGTGTGATGCCTAGAGGGTAAACAACTGGATGTAATCTTCTGTTTTCAAGACCAAAGCCATGTAACAGTTACAGAAGCAATGGTGAAAGAAAACACAGGCTAAAATTTGGTTCACCATATGGCCAAGTTTTTTCTCCAAGAACAACTTTGAGGAAAGACTGGCTCTTTTGAACTGAGAGACCCCCAGGGTTCTTGGATAATTCAGAATAGGAGAAGAGGGGATATTGGCTATTCTGCTAATCTAGATACATGGGTATGGTAGACAGCTTTAATCTAAAAAATCAAAGTGACACGGACTTATATGCCCGCCTCCAGTAGGGAAAGGGGACCATACAGGTTGTTGTACTATTATTCTGAGGGTGCTACAAGAATTTAAGTCTGGAAGGGATGATTTTTGGGCTTTGTACACAGCTCTCCAATGACTAGAGATCTATTCAAAGATTCATAGAGGTTCAGCTGTGTTTGGTCCATTTAGAAAGTGACTAGTTACTCTGGGTAACTATGATGAAATTTATACACCGCTGCATTTGAGCAGTGATCACCCTGAAGGAGACTGGCCCAGATGCCTCAGGACTGTCAAAGAATCTAGTGCAGAGACTGCAGAACCAGCTCCATGACTGCCTCTGGGAGCTTGACGTTAGCTCTTGTCAGTAAAAAGATGCAACAGAGCATGCCCAGCGCAGCAGGGCTGAGTGAGCTGTGAATGAAAGATGGTTTCCTTTCCGTCTGAAAGCTGGTAACTTGCCCCTATCAGTTCTAATCTGACCTTGGTACCTAATTCATCAATTGCTCTACGTCTGAAGGTTTATCTCCGTCAAATCCTTTGTTTGAACTTGAGATATGTATGACGATATTCAGTCTCCAGAAAGGAAAATCATAATGAAGTTAAAGCTCAAGTTCTGCTCTGTGCACAGCTGTGCTATTAATTTTGGCATTTAAGCTTTATTCATGAACCACTTAACACCCCACACACCAGGGTGTTTTGGGTAACTATGATGAAATTTATATAAAGAAAACAATTTATATATCAGTCTAATTCATATAGAGTAATTTCATTTAAATATAATTTAGCTTTTCTGAATTTGTATTGCTGAATGAGGGTGATTTGGGGGGATTTCTTGTTTTTAATTTTGTGAAATAAATTTTTCTCAACCTTTCCTAGTTGCACCAGGGAATAAACAAGGTACAGTCACCTAGAATTTCCATTTCAATTAATGGAAAATTCTAGAAGCTGTCAGTTAATGAAATAGTTCCAAGTGAATGGCTTATTGAATAAAAGAAGAATTGCCTTTTTGGGGAGGTATTTTGGAGAGTTTAAATCTTAACTGGGAATTCAAGTGAGAAAAAACATGACCCTAGAGTGTTATCTGTGTTGGTGTTTGGTTGAATTCAGCATGCTGTCAGTGATTGTACTGAACAAGATATAAAGAAAAAAAAAAAGCTAACATGCAATTGTATCTAATTATATGACAGTCACTGTGCATGGTACTTGGAATATATTATTTTATTTGAGGTTATCCTTAAAGTTAACCTCTGTGTTTCCTCATTTGTACAATTGAGCGTCATAATAGTGCTTGCATCACAGATGCTAAGATAATGTATGTAAAAGCTGTGTTTGTGGCTGCTGCAAGTAATGATGGAGTTAATCCTCATAACCCCACAAGATAGGTACTGCATGATTTGCACCCAATTAAACAGCCAGAAAGCAATAAACCCTGTACTCAAATAGATCTCCTGATTCGAGACCCTCTGCTGTTTTTACCAGCACTTGATAAGGATGTGCAATAATATTTTTAATCTAAATCGAGTGCCAAACATTTCACAAAGGCATACTTTGAAAGGAAGAAAAACTAGATAGTGATTAAAACATATGCTTTGAAGTAAAAATCATTTGTTTTTAAAATTCAAGCATCGCAACCTACTAGCTGTGTGGCCCTGGACACATTCTTTAACCTTCCTGACCCTTACTTATTTCATCTGTAAAATTTGAAACTTCTCTGAGATTTAATATCACACTAATTAAGGTAATGCTGACTATACAACAAAGTAATCCTAAAATTTCATTAGCTTAAAAAAACCATTTTATTTATTGCTCATGTAAAGTAGAAGCAACAGCAAGACAAATAGGAGGAGAGTATTGTCAAACTGCTCCACGCAGCGATTCAGGAATCCAGCCTGAAAAGCTTTCCACCATAAAGATTTCAAGCTCATTTTAAGCATAGACACCCAGCTGGCAGATAAGAAGAGAGAGGATGGAGGATTCCTGAAACATTTTTCTTGGACAAGCTTGGAGGTGGTATATATCACTTCCATCCAAATTCTATTGGCCAAATCTCAGACATATAGGAACCTCCAAATCAAGGGAGGTTGGGAAATATAGTCTAGCTGGATACCATGGAGGGAAAAAGAAACTAACATTAGATCATCTGTGCAATGGAGATATTATACGCTTCCAGCTTAAATTAGACATACTTCCTAAAGTTTGTAGAAATTATTAAATGAAACTACATATATAAAGCATTTAGCATGATACCTGCACATAGTGGCTACTTATAATTGACAGTTATTGTTATTATTATTTAAAAGGCTGAATAAATAAATGAAACTTAAGGAATTTTTGGGACAGCATCAAACAGTCTAACATAAGACTAACATAAGTCCCAGAAGGATAGCAAAGTGACAAGGGGGCAAAATAATGGAATAAATAATGGTCAAAATGTTCCCCAAATTTGATCCAGAAGCAAAGCCTCAATTCCTCAACCAACTCATCTTTGACAAAGCCTCCAACAACAACCACTGGGGAGAGGAGAACCTATTCAGTGAATGGTGCTTAGAAAACTGGCTGATCACATGCAGAAGATCGAAACAGGACCCCTACCTATCACTATACACAAAAAATTAACTCTAAATGAATCAAAGACTTAAACATAAAACATCAATCTATAAGAATTTTAGGAAACGCAAGAGACACCCTTATGGAAATTGGAACTGGCAACCAATTCCTATTCAGAACCCTAAAGCCCAATACTCTAAGAAATAAGATAGACAAGTGGGACCTCATCAAACTAACAAGCTTCTGCAAAGCAAAAAAATAATCAAGAGAGCAGGGAGACAGGCTGCAGAAAGGAGAAAAATATTTGCCCACTATACATCTGACAAAGGCCTAGCATCTGGGATCTACAAAGAACTCAAACGCGCAGAAAGGAAAAAAACAAACAGTTCCATTAAAAAGTGGACAAAAGACATGAATAGACACTTCTCAAAAGAAGATATACTGGCAGCCAACAAACACACAAAAAAGTACTCAGCCTCACTCATCATCAGAGAAATGCAACTCAAAACCACATTGAGATACCACCTAACCCCAGTAAGAATGGCCATCATTAATAAAACAAACAACAACATATGCGGGTGAGGATGCGGAGAAAAAGGAAAGCTTCTACAATGCTGGTGGGAATGCAAACTAGTGAAACCTCTTTGGAAGACAGTGTGGCAATTTTTGAAAGAACTAGAAATTGACCTTCCATATGACCCAGAAATTCCCTTATTGGGAATACACCCGGAGGAACTCAAATCATTCCACAAAAAAGATACCTGCACATGTATGTTTGTTGCAGCTCTATTCACAATAGCAAAACATGGAACCAACCATGTTGCCCATAAAAGCTGGACTGAATTAAAAAAATGTGGTACATATACACAATGGAATATTACGCAGTCATAAAGAAATACAAACATGGACTTCGCAGCAAGTTGGACGGATTTGGAGTCAATCATACTCAGTGATCTATCACAGAAACAAAGAACAGAGTTCCATATGTTCTTACTCATAAGTAGACCTTGAACAATTATAATATCATAAGAAACGGATTGGCAGTAGTGGGAAACTAGGGGTGAGGGCGGGAATTGGCAGTTGAGGGAAACTGCTAGGGGAGGGAGGGGCACACCTCATCAACAACGATACCTGCATAATCAACGTTTGTATACCTAACCCTGAATTGTACCCCACATCTTTATAATAGAAAAATAAAAATTAAATTACAAATACAAAAAGCTTCAAGAACCTCAGGCAAAGTTAAACAGAAAGGAAACCATGCCCAGGAATTCATAATAAAGCTATCAAAAATCAAAGATAAAGAGAAATTTTAAGAGCAACCAGAGTAAAAAGACAGTATATTCAAAGGAACAGTGATACAATTATTACTACTTATCTTGAACATCAAAAACCAGCAGTCAATGAAACTCCTAAGATATCAATATGTAGTAAAATTGTCATTCAAAAGCTAAATTGAAATACAGATAATTTCAGATAAACAACAGCTAAGAGCATTTAGTGCCAGCCAACATGCATTTCAAGAAAAGGTTATTCTTCAGGTTGAAGGAAAATTATGGAAGGTCAGATCTGCAAAAAAGTTTCAAAGAACTTGAGAAGTGGAAAATAAGTATTAAATATTAAGAATATGTTTATATTTTTTATTTATTCTTTAGAAGACAACTTTTAAAACAACTTAAGCAAAATATTATATTAAATTCATTTAACTAATATTACATATTCTTATTAAAAATATTATTTTAAAAATAAAGTATGTAGAAGAAAAAGATATGGAAACAACAGCACAAAGGAATGGAAAGTAAATGTTGTCAACTATTGCAGTTTTGAAGTGGGAAATGGAAAGTGCTAAATGAGACATTTTAAGTGGGAAGTGGAACACTACAGACTCTAAATAGACTTTGATAAGTTAAGGATAAACAATGTTAGTCCTAGATCAAACTCTAAAATATAATTTAACAATATACAATTAAGAAAACAATACAGGAAACAAAATAGAATTTTTATTCTAAAAAAATAATTGATTAACCCAAAGAAGGTAGGAAGTCAGAAACAAAAAAATAGAAGGAACAGATGGATAGTTAAGGTCAATATAGCAGACTTACATAGTAGACTTACACTCAAGAACCTTAGAAATACATTAAATGTAAATGAACTAAACATTCTGATTAAAAGGCAGAAGGTATCATACTAGATTTCACAAAAGTAAAAGGCAAATGAATGCTACAAGAGATACACTTTAAACACTAAGATAAAAATAAATGAAAAACTAAAATGATTCTTTGTCCTGCATTGTCCCCATAAAAAATAAGAATTAAAAAAATTAAATTAAATTGGGACAGAAACAAAAGTCAATGAAACAGTAAAAAGACAAATAATAGGAAAATTTACAAAGCCAAAATTTCAGTCTTTGAGGATTAATAAAATTGATAAACCCCAGTAAAAATAACAATGAAATAAAAAAGACCCAAATCACAAATTACTAATACCAACAAAAAGGGGGAAGAATATCACTATAAATCTTCCCAACATTAAAAGAATAATAAGGGAATAATATATGCAACTTTATTTCAAAAAATTTTAAAACAGATGAAATGGACAAATCGTTTGAAAACACAACTTACTGAAACTAAAAGAGACTCAAGAGAAAATAGAAAATCTGAATAGTCCTATTTCTGTGTGTTTAAACTGAATTCAAATACAAATAGTCACATAGAAAATCACAGATATAGATGATTTTACTAGTAAATTCTGCTTTTTAAAAGAAGACACAAATACCAATATTACACAAACTCTTTCAGAAAATAGAGAAAAGGGCACTCTCAACTCACCGTATGAGGTCAATGTAATCTTGAAACCAAAACCAGACAAAGACATTACAAGTAAAGAACATAATAGAACAATATCTCTCATATACATAGACACAAATATCATTTTAGAAGCAACAAATAAGATCGTACAACATATAAAGAATAAAAATTATGACAAAATGAGCTTTTTCCCAGGAAGGCAAGTTTCATTCAGCATTTGAAAATCAATCCAAGTAATTCACCATGTTAACAAAATAAAGGGAAAGAAAGTGATGGATATGACCATCTGAATAGATGCAGAAAAAGTATTTAACTAAATGCAGCACACATTCCTGATAAAAATATTTGAAAAACTAGGAATAGAAGGAAATTTCCTCAATTAGATAAAGAACATCTACAAAAAATATATACTATACTTGGTAAAATATTTAATGTAAAAGAATATTTTTTTCCTAAGGATGAGAACAAGAGGCTATTTGCTCCCTAACTTATTCAAAATTGTACTAGGGATCTCATGAAATAAAGTAAGAGAAGGAGGGAGGGAGGGAGGGAGAGAGGGAGGGAAGTAGGAGGGACAGAGAAAGAGAGAGAAAGATGAAAGAAAGAAAGAAAGAAAGAAAGAAAGATTATTTCTATTTATAGACTCCTGAGATTCAAGGATATACCAACTCAGCCCAGGACAACAAACTCCAGATTTCTTTACATGAGAAAGAAATGTCTTATTTAAAGCCTTGTTATTTTAGTATATGTTTTATTCACAGCTAAACCTAATCCAAACCAATATAGATAAGAGCTTTGTTGTCTGTGGAGCTTCACTCAAATACCCCAAGAATTCTGCTCTCTGTATCTCTCAAATCAATCTCTACATCACCAGTAGAGAATGTGTTTAGCCAAGCTTGGGTCAGATGTTCATTCTTGGCCTAAATAACTGTAGCTAGGAATCAGTACACACATCAGAATTCCACTGTTAGAGACCCTACCATATTGAAGTATAGGAGATTGAAGGAAAAACACTCCTAGAGGAAAGAAAATTGTGATCAACTCTACAAGCCTCCAAAAGGTGCCTTCTAGAGGAAGTTGGACATGATTCACTAATCCTTATTTCTTCATCTGTAAAATCAGTATAAGAACAGGATCTCTTTCTTAAGGTTATCATGAGGATGAAGTGAGAAATATAAAGCATTTTAGACCATGATTATGCATAACAAACTCTTCCCAATCATTTCTGCCAACCAACTCTTGCACTTCTTTCAGATTCCATTTGAGCCATCACTTCTTTTAAAAATCTCTCCATAGCTCCCAAACTCTGGATAAGCTTCCCCAAACAAGTGTTTCCATTCGAACCCTGTTAATAACCATCATAGTGCATATCACACTCTAGTATAATTGCTTGATCAATTATCTATCTCCAGGATTAGTGTCTGAGTGTCTTAAAGGCAAGGAATAAGTCTTATGCACTATTTTTTCTCCAGTGCCCAGAACTGTGCTTAGCTAACAATATGAACTTGACAAATATTTGTTTAATTAACAATGTTGACACCTTAGCATGATTACTTCATCAGCTTATCACCATTTTACAGATGAGGAAACTGAGGCTTAGAATAGTTGAGTAACTAGGTGTAGTTTACTCCTTGGATAAATAAGAGAGTAGGATTTTCTTTTCTTTTTTTTTTTTTTTTGAGTTGGAGTCTCACTCTGTCACCCAGACTGGAGTGCAGTAGCCGCTCCTGGCCAGCAGCCTCTACCTGCTGGGCTCCAGCGATCCTTCCGCCTCAGCCTTCCAAGTAGCTGGAACTACAGGCATGCACTACCAC
>CAUYQG010105216.1:0-16114 GCA_963574415.1 Tarsius wallacei | reverse complement strand
GTCTCACTCTGTCACCCAGACTGGAGTGCAGCGGCCGCTCCCAGCCACCACAGCCTCCACCCGCTGGGCTCCGGTGATCCTTCCGCCTCAGCCTTCCAAGTAGCTGGAACTACAGGCGCGCACTACCACGCCCGGCTAATTAAGTTTTGAATTTAAAAGTGAATGGTACCCACTTCCTATAAAAAGAAAAAAGTGTGAGTTCTTAATTAATTTATATTAGTTCTCTGACAAATGTTCAAAATGCATTTTACTCTGAAATATATTTCAGAAGTATAGACATATAAATTCTTAAACAACGTTTGCCTTTTTGTTACTGTTGTCTTGTAGATGGAGAGTCTTTCTTGTCACCTAAGAAGACAGATTCTGGAAGATCGTGGATGAAGAATGGGGGAATAATGAGAAGCTATCCAAAGAATCGAATAGAAAATCACCCACAGCTTCCAATTCGTCAGGAGATATCACTACCACAAAATCATCATGTCTGCTTTTAAGGTGTTTGAGTTTATTGATGTAGATAACAGTAAAATTTTGTTTTCACTTATTTCAAACTTAGGGTTTTGACACTTAGATTCAAATAATCAACTTTTGTTCCTAACTAAAACCTTTGTGCTTTAAAACTTAGTTTCAGGTAATCAGCAATAAATAACAATTTTGCTTAGAATAATATACAATTTAAAAAAATTATTGGAGGGTTTCTTGAATTTCCTTCATGATTATTTGTTCATTTAATATAGTATTACAAAAGCAGAAGCCATCACACTTCTTCAAACTTTTCAAACTTTGCGGCTACAATAATCAAAACGCCTGGTATTGGTACAAGAACAGTCATATGGACCAGCAGGACAGGATAGAGATTGCAGAAGCAAAAACCAAAATTTCTCAATCAGCTCGTCTTCAACAAAACCTCCAACAACAACCAGTGGAGAGAAGAGAACCTATTCAGGAAATGGTGCTGGGAAAACTGGCTGACCACATGCAGAATACTGAAACAGGAAACCTACCTGTTACCACATACAAAAATTAACTCTAAATGGATCAAAGACCTAAACATAAAACTTCAAACTGTAAGAATCTTAGAAAACGCAGGAGACGTTTGGCTTGCTGGAAACATCTTTTTGACAGTTAAGAACCGGCAACCAATTCCTGATCAAAACTCCAAGCATCCATGCCATAAGAGATAAGATAGACCAGTGGGACCTCATCAAGTTCTGCAAAGCCAAAGAAACCATCAAGAGAGTGGAGAGACAGCCCACAGAATGGGAAAAAATATTTGCCAACTATTTATCTGACAAAGTCCTAATATCCAAGATATACATGGAACTCAAATGTGCCAAATGGACAAAAAAACAAACAGTCCCATTAAAACTGGGTAAAATACATGAATAGACACTTCTCAGAAGAAGATATACGGGCAGCCAACAGACACACAAAAAAGTACTCAGCCTCACTAATTATCAGAGAGATGTAAATCAAAATCACATTGAGATACCACATAATCTCAGGAAGAATGGTCATTATTAATAAAACAAACAACAGCAAATGCTGATGAGGATGTTGAGAAAAAGGAACGCTTCTACATTCCTGGTGGGAATGCAATCTAGTATAACCTCTTTCGAAAACGGTGTGGTGATTCCTGAAAGAACTAGAAATTGACCTTCCATGTGACCCAGCCAGACTCCTACTGGGAATATACCTGGAGGATTTAAAATCATTCTCCAGAAAAGTTACCTGCATATGCATGTTTATTGCAGCACTATTCACAATAGCAAAAACATGGAACCAACTGTGCTGTCCATCAAAACTGGACAGGGTAAAAAATATGTGATGCATATACACAACAGAATATTATGCAATCATGAAGAAGGAGAGGATGGATTCAGTGGCTCAGCCTGTAATCCCAGCCTTTTGGGAGGCCTAGGCAAGTTCAGTGCCTGAGACTGTGGGTTTGAGACCCACCCAGGCAACTTGGTGAGACCTCGTTTCTACAATAAATAAATAAATAATTGGTTGAGCATGGTAGCGTACCTGTAGTTCTGGCTACTTGGAAGGTTGAGGTGGAAAGATTGCCTGAGCCCAGCAGGTCAACACTGGGGTAGCCGTGAGTGTGCCACTGCAATCTAGCCCATGCGATATAGTGAGACTCCAACACAAAAAAAGAAAAAAAGAAAAAAATAAGGTGAAACATATGTTCTTCTCAGCAGCGTGGATGGATTTAGAGTCTAACATACTCAGTGATCTGTCACAGAAACAAAGAACAGAGTACCATATGCTCTCACTCATAAGCAGACCCTGAACATTTACCATAATACTATAAGAAAGGGATTGGCAGTAGCAGGATACTGCTGAGGTGGGCAGCGGGGGGTGAGAGGAGTCACAACAAGCTTAAGGGTACCTGATCTCAAACCAGGCAAAGTGGGAACCAAAGAGACGGCCACAATTTCCCTGTATGATGACTACTTGTATACCTAATCCTGAATTGTACCCCACATCTTTAAAATAAAAATAAAATTGTGTTACAGTTCTCTTTGCAATTTTTGTGTTGAACAAGCATAAAGTGAATTAAAATAGACTAAAATGATTTGTGTCGATTTGTATTTGTATTTTAACTGATTCTAGGTGTCAAGTTTTGCTGTTGTTTAAATTTGTTTTACTTTTTTGTTTGGTTTGGTTTTGTGTTGGAGTCTTACTCTGTCACCCAGGCTAGAGTGCAGTGGCCTAGATCATTGGCTCACCAAAGCCTTGACCTCCCTGGCTCAGACGTTCATTCTGCCTCAGCCTCTTTAGTAGCTGTAAATACAGGAAACATACCTGGTATATTTTTTTGAGTTTTTTGTAGAGATAAGGATCTTGCTATGTTTCCCAGGCTGGTCTTGAACTCCTGTGCTCAAGCAATCCTCCAGCCTTACCATTCAAAATTGCTGGATTATAGGTGTGAGCCATAACACCTAGCTGATTTTGCTTTGTTTTTTAAGCTTATGAAGTCAAAGTCACTACTAGAGATTGAAGTTTTGCAGTCTTTATACACTTTTGGACTTCACTGAGACCCTAGTGCTTCTGCAGTCTTTTAGATGAAAGAGAATTCCATAAAAAGCACTGCTGCATCTTTGCAAGCTCTTGATTGCATAATTTCAGTCATAATTAAAGCAAAAAATATTGTCTAAAGGTGATTGAGTAAAAGTAAACATCTATATGAGGAAATTCTTGAGAATGCTAAATCCTCAGTTTCAGGGCAACACTGGTTCAATGACTATAGAGCAATAAAAGAAAATAAAAAATCAGATGATAATTTGAAATAGTTTGGAAAATATGGGCTTTATAAGCATTCAGTTATTTTGATAGACTAACTTGATGAGTTAGAATGAAAATGAGAGAGGCTTGTGAATGTAGCTGTTCCAATATGTTTTATACAAAGAGTCATACTCTTCCAACCCAACTTAATTTCGGTAGCAGAAAATAAAATTGAGCAGACATCTGAGGGATGTCTTACCAGCGTCCACTTCTATCTCTCTTTTTCTGAGAACTTCTACTTTCTTATTCTTTCATATTAACCTAGAGGCCACCCTTTTGGTAAAACCTGGGCCATGGAACATTGTCTGATTCTTACTAAAGCAATTCATCTTTTAATTTTTAAAGTAGAAAATAAGAAAACAAGTTACTTTCGTTGTGGCACATGAATCTTCAATGGAAAAGAAATCAGAGATACAGGTTTTCTGAGAAGTAAAAAAAAAAAAAAGAACCTGTTTTTAGTAAGAATAAGTTTTTTTTTGAGTTGGGAATCTCACTCTGTCACCCAAGTTGGAGGGCACTGGTACTCTCCAGGCCACCGCAGCCTCAACCTGCTGGTCTCAGGCGATCTTTCCAGGATCGGCTTCCAAGAAGTTGGAACTACAGGCACGCGCCACCATGCCCGGCTAATTTTGTATTTATTTATTGTAGAGATGAGGTCTCACCAAGTTGCCAGGGCTGGTCTCGAACCCGTAGGCTCAGGCAATCCTCTCACCTCAGCCTCCCAAAGTACTGGGATTATAGGGGTGAGCCACCGTGCCCGGCCACTAAGAATAATTTAATGCAAAAATGAAGAGAGCTGAAAATATGAAAAGAGAGAGAGAATAGACTGGCAACCTTGAATTTCTGCTCCTAGATACTATCAGGACCTTACCACATTCTTACCCTCCTAGTGATTTTGTGGTTTAACGTTTCCTAGTTCAGTGACACAACAGATATTTTTAAATGTTTTATTTTATTTTATTTCTAACCTCCCACAGATACCAAGGGACATAATGGATAATTTTATTTAATATTGTTTGAATGTTCTTCCTCTCAACAATGTCCTTTTCTCCCTTTCCTATTCTTTCTTATTAGTATCTAATGTATTTGAGGTATTTCTGTTGAGTTGTACAGAATAAAAGGAATTTTTTTTTCAGATCTTAAAGTAGAATTGGAAATAAACAAATACACAAAGAGACTAACTAATTCAGGGTATCTTTGGAAAATGCATGGTACGAAAACTAGTACACTCTGGGAGGAAGTATTATAGATATTTTTAGTGCCAGGACTCTTTGGTCCAGACTACTTAAAAGTTACGTTAGTGTTTTTGAGGCAGCTGACAATTTTTTTTTTAATAAACACGCTGTCTGTGTTTGTTTCTTACCTTCCTTCCTCCGTCTCTCTCTGTGCCTCCCTCCCTCCCTTCTTTTCTCCTTATTTTCTTCCTCCCTTCCTGAAAAAGCCAACATAAAAGAATTCCTTAGAAGGGCTGAGTAAGGTAGGTCTCTAATAAAGGAGGGAAGATAGTAGCTTGGGCAAGGTTTGCAGCTTCAGTGGAGAGAGGATGAACTCTTCATGGGGCCACTGATAAGCATGTCAACTTGATATGGAAAATGAAACCCTCAATGTGGTGGGCTGCCTTAGAAGCAGATGTCCCTGAGGCCCAGAGTGGGGTCAGAGTCAAGCAGAGGAAGGAGAGCATTGGAACAGGCTGTCAACAGGTTAGTAAGTCAGAGCAAGATGAAGAATGGCCATGCAAGTTGTAAGTGCAAGTCTGGGAGGAGGCTGCAGCAGTCATGGGAGACTGGCTGTACTAGAAAGAAAGTAAATGCTGATAAAGACACACACACACACACACACACACACACATACACACACAAACACACACACATGCATATATACACATACACACACACAAGAGAAGAAAATTGCAAACATGAAAAAGGAGAAAAAAACAGAAGAAAGCTAAGAACTAGAATTAACTAATTATTTGATTTTCAGACTTAAATTAGAAATATCATAGTGAATTCATGGATTTCAATTGATAGATGGATATAAGTATAGAAGATATAGGTGTTCCTATGTGTTTACATACACAAATATTCTCCAGCTCTGTTCTCTCTTTTTTAATTTTTGTTTGTGTATTGTTTGTTTGGGTCTGAGTCTCACTCTGTCACCCAGGCTGGATGGAGTGCAGTGGCACACTCACGACCACTGTAGCCTCGACCTGCTAGGCTCAGACGATCCTTCCGCCCCAGTCTTACAAGTAACTGGAACTACAGGTGTATGCCACTATGCCCGGCTAATTATTTATTTATTTATTGTGGAGATGAGGTCTTACCAAGTTGCCCAGGTTGGTCTCCAATGCCTGGGCTCAAGCAGTCCTCTCACCTCCACCTCCCAAATTGCTGGGATTACAGGAATGAGCCACCGTACTGGGCCTCCAAGTCTGTTCTCTAAGAAATCCCAGGAAGAAATGCCAGCAATGATCACACCAAGCAAATACATAGTTGTTTCTAAATAATATTCTCCACTAAAAACACTAAGAAAACCAAGGGTACATGGGTAATTTCAAGACAGTAACAGGAAAAATATATAATTGACCTAGAATATTCTAGAGGGTCTCTTACTGACCAAATCAAAAGTAAGTTGAACAGCAAATTAAATAGTAATAACAATAAATTAAGACCTGTTGAAAAAAATAGAATGAGTTTATACTGGTTTAAAAAATAAAGGAATAAGCTAATGGGTGAAGAGAAACTCCCTTATCCTATAATTCCAACCACTAAGTACATAAGAAATGACAAAATTAGAATAATCACTATTAAGAAATCATTATGGCAAAATTAATTCAGTTAACAAGAATATGTGGATGCTATGTCTAGTGAGTGGAAGTTTAATCAGTATAGGACGTTTACATAGTCTTAAAGCACGTACCCACAAAATGTTTAAGAATTGAAAGGGGAAAAAAGTTACATAAAGTAAAGGATGCTTTAAGACCCTATGTTAGCATAGGAGATGAAGGTTTATAAGTAATAGGACGTATTGGAATTATTTACTACCTGATACATTACAATGAAAGGAACAAAATATGATTTTGTGATCTTGGCAAATATAAATACCTTGAATGAAATCATGAAAAATATTGAAACATGTTCTACGAAACAAATAACTTATGATCTTAAAAAGTACAAATGTCCTGAAAGTTGGAAATTACAGTGAAGAATGAAGTCAAAGATAGAAACAAAAGAGATGTAATTATTAAATACAGCATGTGTACCTTATTGATCTTTTCACAATAAACACATTATTGACATAATTAGGGAAACTTAAACAGTCTGTTACTATATCAGTAAGAACGTATGAAGGAAAGTCCCCCAAAAACAGAATTCACTTATAAAAAATTATAAATACAAGTAATACAACAAACAAATGAATAAACAAATACAATAAATAAATAAAACAATAAATACAATGAAAAATTACAAATTCTTATTTGTTTAAACTTCAGTCACCTTCAAAGCACTCTCTGTTTGATGCAAAAAACCTATTCAGATGCTTTTTCCACTGCTCAAAAGTTTTTGAACTTGTGCATTTTGATACATGTTAGTGCTTCTGCCTGTTTTTACTTTACCTCTTCTACATTGGCAACACATTTCCCTTTGAGGACTTTTTTCATCCAGGGAAACAAACAAAAAAGCTGCTCAGGGTGAAGAGGGAGGGTGGGACATGGGAGTCAGGTTGTCAAAAACTGCTAAACACTCAGCACGGTGTGGGCTAGTGTGTTGTCATGGTGGAAGAACCAATCACCTGTTTGACACAACTTGAGAGGTTTCTTTTGGGAATCTTTATGCAACCTTCTCAAATCTTCCATATAAAAATTTTGGTTGACCTTTTGATCTGGAGCAGCAAATTCCGAGCGTACTAAAGGGGATCTGACTTCCAACAAATAGTTCCAGTGTTTTTTGGGGTCCCTGCTTGTATCAGTGTCAATTTCCTGGGGTTTTTTTTCTTATTGTGTAAGAGAATGGACCTGCTTATGGAAATGTCACACTGAAGTCTTCAAAGATGGGGAAGCATGATGTCATGGTAGCCTTCCAGATTTAAATACAAAAAGTTGAGATATTCTTACAAATTTTCCAAGCTTTGAATAATTTCAAGTGAAAGGACATAAAAGCAGTGCAAGAAAGAATTAGTTTCCTAAATAAACATAGGAAATTTCATTTTTTCCTGTGACTGAACATGGTGAAGTAACGGGTGCCAAATTAACTCACCTGACTCAATCATAAGACCAGGTAAAATATATGAAATTGCAGCACCTAAGACATTTGGACACTGACCGATGATACATATTGATCCCTGAGAAGTGAAGACAAATGAAGTCAGCATTTTGATCGCCCTCATTCACAGTCTTAAAATTTCCAAGTCAGATTCGGAGCTCTTTTGAGGTAATGGAAGGAACTACCAAAAAGGATTAGGGAATCTATGCTCAGGCTCCATAAAGAGCCAGGAATAATGTCTGTTTCCAACAACCAGGATTAATTTAGGGACATCAGACAGACTGCCAAAAATGGTCCTGATTCAACTGAAGAAACATTAATCCTACACTAATTTCAACTGTGATTCTAACTAACAAAGCTAAAAGAAAAGAACTGAAAAGTTCCAACTGTAGCCAGGCTTGATGGCTCATGCCTGTAATCCCAGCAGTTTGGGAGGTGGAGGCAAGAGAATTGCTTGAGCCCAGGGGTTTGAGACCAGCTTGGATAAATGGGTGAGATCTCGTCTCTGCAATAAATCAAAAAATTAACCATGCATGGTGGTACATACCCGTGGTTCCTGGTGCTTGGAAGTCTGAAGCAGAAGGATCACCTAAGCCCAGCAGGTCGAGGCTGTGGTGGCCGTGAGTGTGCTACTGCACTCCAGCCTGGGCGAAAAAGTGAGACTCCTATTCAAAAATAAATAAATAAATAAATAAATAAATCCAATTGTTTCAAAAAAAAATTACCTGCATCTATTAACAAAACTCAACATATTTACAGCAACACAAAAATATTCGTCATGTAAAAATTAATAGTCACAATGTTTAACGTTTAGTCAAAAATGATATCACATGTGAAGCTTCAGAAAGAAATCTATAATGACAAAAAATGATTATATCAGAAGTATCTAGTTCTTTGTTTATTAAATCTGTCATCAGTATTATACCTGGATAGTCCTAATAGAATCTATTTCTTTTTCATTCTCTTATTTTTCCTTCTGATAGGAATGAAATATTACCACATGTAACAATCAGATATTTAACTTTCTTTTGTTTCATATTTGACATTTTTAATAATATTTTCAAATTTCATTCCTTAAACTTAATTTTTCTTTTGACAACATATTGTTGAATTCCTTTTTCTTTTACTTCATGAATTTGTTTCTTCTATGTTTACTATAAGCACTGGTATATCGGAACTTACTTCTGCTTCTGCCTCTTTCTTGTTTCTTTGTTGGCTGGCTGTAGTTTTGTCTTAAAAATCTATAATATTTTTCTTTTCGCTATTACTCTTTATTATTTGTGTATACATATAATTTAATGCTTATATTCATACTTCTGATTTTTATACTTATCAGTATCTACATTGTGCAATAATATAGTTACTAAAACATGTCCTCTTTTTATCCATAAGTACCACTCTGACACTGCCCAAATTTTGTTTTCTGGGTTCTTGTGGATATAATGTCTTGCTTTGGAAAAAGTTTTTTTGGGCAGCAATAAATATTTATTAGACATTTTATTAGCCTTCAGTTCTATAACTCTTTTTAAAATATCTTGAATTTAATTATTTATTTTACAACTCCTTTCAAGAGTATTTTCAAATGGGTTTCTGTCTAGCATTCAGAAGTCTAATATGTATGAGAATGATTTTATTAAATTCTTACATTGAAATGAAAGTTTATTTGGCTATACAACTGTAGGGTAAAAATTGCATCCATATGTCAACCAGGATAGCAAATAATGAACTACCCTAAAACAGCACAATGCATTTTATTGCTTGGTCACATCACGTTCTGAAGCATATCAAGCTGTTTTTCAAAACAGCCCTCTTGACACAGTGACTTAAAGCTATAGGAATGAGAGAGTAGGAAACTGTTGTTTACTGAAATATTCCATGAACCAAGAAAAGTGCCAAGAACTTAGTCCATGCTCAATAGGTATCTGTTCCAATAATTAAACAGGAAATGAAAAGTAAATCAACAATAAATCATTATATATTTTAATATAAGTGAAAGAGTGCAATTGGAATGTCCCTCACATAAAGAAATGATCACATGCACTGCACAAACACATATAAGTATTATGTGCCCATTAAAATTAAAAGTGAAAAAATATAGATAGAAAAATAGAAAAAAGCTTGCAGAGTTGGGAGTATTACTGAAGAAGTTAATATTTATACAATGCTATGTGGTTTGTTTAATGTGTCAACCTATGCTAAGAGAAATTGCTGAATTCTAATTTAGAGTACAGTTGGTTTACATCTTTACCTGAGTGTGGAAAGATGCCTAAACACCTAAATACGGTGGTTTTCTCTTTTAATGTGAGAAAACTTTCTAAAGTACTTGTTTCAAAGAGCGTTCTAAGAATTAGTCTCATTAACATTCTATTAATAACTTAACAACCTATATTAGTAAGTCACTGCTCAAGGAAGCATTGGGATCACTTATAGAAGCAACTTTTCTTTCTTGCACTTCTAACCCTAATCCCCAAAGTGCTGACAGTTTTAGCAAGGTGAAATTTCTGACATTTTATATGTCATTATTTTCCCATTTTACTTGGTCTTACCACACTTGGTAATTTGTCAGATCTTTTGAATTTAGACTCATGTGATTGCATAATAAAGGAACTGAAACACGTCGGGAACCTACTATTTCTTGACAACTACGTTGCCAGCTCAAGCATTGCTATATTTTACATTTCCATGTTTTCTTCTGATTTGATTGACAGATAGTCTACTAAATTGCCTTAGCTCTTGAATATATTTTCTTGATTATAGGTTCAAGAACTCTATCCACTAATAAGTATGTTCTGATTTTCAGAAGCAAATATTCTTGTAATTAAAAGAACATTCTGCTATCCTTAGTTGGCAGTGTCAAGGAATAGCTACTTATTTAGGATTGAAGCTTTAAATTTCATTGGCTTATACATACTGTCACTCAGTTTGATATTTTGAGTAACAAAATTTCCCCATTCTATAGAATTCATCTTTTATCCAAAATCTTGTATTTTTTAGTAAGTGTCTGTTCTATAGGAATGTTTTATTTTTAAAAAGTCTATCTGGAAGAAACTTAATTAATATACTGCATTCACCTAGCAACATGCTATATTTACACCATATGTCATTTTCCTGAAGACAGCACAGTGGAAAGAAAACTCCATTAAAAATTAGCTTGGCAATTTCTTTATAGATATACAAATATGACTCTTGCCTTTTGCCTTGAGATAGATAGGGTACCTAGCAGGGATATGAATTCAAATAATTTGACCAAATTCAGAAAAGTATCTCAAGCTTCATACCAATTTCCTAGGGTTACCATGACAGTTTACTGCATAACAACATAATTGTATTGTCTCACAGTTCTGGAAGTTAGAAATTCAAGATCAAGTTGTATTCAGGGTCATGTTTCCTCTGAAGACTAAGAAAATATCTTGTTTTGCCTCTTCCTAGCTTTTGGTAGATCCTAGGAGTCCTTCCATTCCATGGGTTGCAGCTGAAACATCCCAATCTCTCCCTTTATCTTCACATGACCTCTTATCTCTGTGTCTCTGTCTCCGACTAATCTTTCTTTTGTAAAGATACTGTCATTGAATTTAGGGTTACCAGTCTGACAACTTGTTATGTAAGGGCATTTGCAATGACTCTATTTCCAAATGAAGTTATATTCTGAAGTTCTGGATGGACAGGAATTTTAGAGGATGGTACACAACCATTGTCAACTCTATTTATAAAGCAGAATAAAATAAGAAAGCATTTCAAGCAAGTAAAAATCTTACAGATAATCCCTTTAAAAGCTAATATCAACTCAGCAATCCAAGTGTCATAAGTTCCTGGTAATGCTAGTAGTCCTACCTAGCTAGACATACCCAAACTAACAATGGCCTCACATAAGGGACACTCCAGTATTTCATGTACTTTTGCTGAGATCACCCCTTTCCTAGTGCTGGCACTATAAGACTAATCACTGCAAATTAGCCACTTACAGGACAATTTATCAAAGAATATCTGCACAAATCTCATATGGATTGTATCCTCACGTCACTCACTTGACAATAGAATTATCTTTTAACTTGTCTTTCACATCAAGATACTTAAAGTACAAGAAAGTGTTGTTAAGAATTACACTGAGACAAGAGGCACAAAAGCAGGCATGTATATTTTTTCCCTGCCAATAATTATCCCTGATCAGATCTTTGTTCCCAGGTCTCTGTTTAGTCATTAAACTAGAAAACATGTGGGACTATACTCCTCTCATTTCTCAAAGACTTGTACATTGTCCTCTAGAGATGACATGATCTATCACCAGTAAAATGTAATATTTCCAACCCCTCTCTGAGCGTTGCTTTCACCTTTGTTTTCTATCTCAAACCTAGTGGCTTGTTCCAGTAAAGATTATTCCAGCATTTTTTTCTACTGAACTTGAGGTAGGTGTTGCTTTTTTTTCTAAATCATCATTTAAATTTCCTCTATGTTAAAAAATACCATTTTCTTAATAAGACACAACTTAAAACTAAACCATTGATACATACCATAATTTTGTGGTTATCCAATAACCTCCAAGTTACCCCCCCTTTCTAATATGTGTATTACTCGGTTCGCTATTTTGCTCTCCAGCATAATTTTCATTGTGATTTTAGTGACTAAATGTTTCAATTGTATTCCTCACCTACACTCTCATTCAGTTCTTTAGCTTTACCAAGGCTAACAGTATTTACCTTCATCTCTTGTCAACCACCCACTCCCACATGAGACATTACTATTCCCCATGAAAATCTGCTTTAAGCACCCACTCTCAGATAATCATCCTCCGTTTCTTCAGTTTATTATTCAGTTACTTCCCAGAAGAAAAATTACTCATCCATTTGTACTGAACTGTTTCTATGAGAATACATACATGTTGTTAATATTCCTCATCTATAGAAGAAACACACTCAATTACCACATCCACCTTTAGCTCCTGTCTACCAAGCTCATGATCTCATGCAACTTATTGAAGTCCCTGCTCAATTGTTCTCTACAATCAACCACATTATGCTTTCATTTCAATAACTCAGTGGTGTGTGAAGAAGGTGGGACTCTCATTATCATAGCCAAGACTTTTCTTCTGGGATATCTCAGTAGTATTTGCCCATAATCATGTTTTCCTTCTGTGAATATCCGTTACACTCAGTGTTCTGGACACTTCACTCTCCTGCCTGTTCTCCTAATTCATTATCAACACTTCCTCAATATCGTTTGATGAATGATCAACATTAAGTGGTACCAAGACTTGGAACTTTGTTCTTTTCTCTTTGTATTCACTCTCTGAGTCATCTCTTCTATATTTATGACTTGATGTTTCTTATGTGTACTATTGTTTCTCACATTTTTATATACAATCCATTCATGTTTGCAGAGTTTCAAACTCCTATCAAATTACTCAGTCATCATCTATAGTTGGAAGGCGATTGTATATCTCAAGCTAACATAGCCAGGACAAAACTCTTAATGCCACACCCAAGCATTTTTTTTTCTGCACCATTATTTATAAGTCAATAAATATTATCACCATTCATCTAATTAGACTACATAATTAAGATCCATTGCTGAATCTTTTTTTTGTTGTTTTTTGTTTCTCACACCACATTCAATGTATAAGCACCATTGGATCTTCTATCAAAATATGCTACCAGTCAGGACACTTCTTCCCATTTTCTATCTGCACTCTTCCAAATCACAACCATGGTACTTGTAAATTACAAATATAGGCTCCTTCCATGTTTTTATTTTCCACTGTTTCCACCAGAAGTTTATGGTCAGCATGGCATCCTCTGAGATATTTTTCAAAGGCAAGTAAAATGTGTCCCTTCCCTCACTCCATCCTAACACAGAGCAAAAATGCTGGATCTTTATTTTGGTGTATAGTGGCTGACTTGGCCCACCTGCTACTTTTCTCTCTAAAACAACTTCTTTCCATTTTACTATGGCTTAAATCTCTTCTATTTTTCTTGATTCTTCTTCAACCACATCTGGTTGTTTTCTCCCTTAATACCTCCCCACATTTTTTTGTCCTCTGCCTTAAAAGATTTTTCTGAAGTTATCCACATTGCCGATACCCCACATTCCTCATGTATGTCTTTGTTTCACTGTATCCTCAAAGAAGCTATCTTAGTCAGAGCTCCTGCCACCCTTGCTCTACAAAGTTATAATCAAAACTTTCATACACATATAAATATTTAAGAAACATATCAAATATTTTATTTAGCTCATTCATTAAGAGGATAATTCCCCAAGTAGTTCCAAAGAACCTTCAAAGAACCAGGCTTATAAAGACAATAAGAAATTATTAAATTTACAAATAGACATAAAACAAATCTATCCATTAGACAGTAATCAATAACATTCCAACAGATACAATTTATTTGCATTTGTATGAATGTGATTTTTTTCCCTTAGAAATGGCTTTTGCATGTATTTTTAAAAACTACATTATTGATGCATGACTGCAAACATAGATGGTACACATATAATGTACAACTTGATGAGTTTGCAGATAAGATTATGCACCATCACCACAATTTGTGCCATAAACATATACATTGCCTCCAAAAGTTTCCTTCCGCCCTCTATATTTATTATTATTTTTATTGTTAGGAGAACACAACATAAGATCTATTGTTTAACAAAATTTTGAATATACTATATAATATGATTAACTATTATATTTCTATGCTGTACAAGAAATCTCTAGGACTTAATAAATAAGTGAAACTTTGTTTCTTTTACTCATGCTTCCCTCTTTATTTGTTCCCCCAGTCACTGGAAAACATCTTACTCTCTGCTTCTATGAGTTTGTACTGTGACCAGCACAGGGTCAGATATAACCAGCTTCAGGCACATTTGTGTCTTTCCACAATGTCAAACTTTTATTGGTGCCATCTTAATCATAAAAGCCACAAGCTTAATGGCATTCCCAAGGTAGTAATTCTTCTTAGTACTTTCTCTTTTACTCAGTAGTCAGAGACACAAACATGCAGGCTCAAGCCATTCAGCAAGTCAATCATTATTGCAAACCATTCAAAATATTATACTTAACCACTATGTCAATATTACAGATTAAACATTCCATAATGCACAAAGTAACATTTAACATCAAGGGAAAAAAAAGATAGGAGAAAGGATTTTAAAAATCAGTGCAGAGAAAGTGAGGTGAACAGAAGAAATTTTCCTGGTCTGGCATGAGCAGTGTGTCAGTGTGTAGGAAAGAGTCTTTGATGTAGACAGAGTCTTTGACAGACAAAAGCCAGGTTCTTATCGTAAATGACAGCAAAGAGGGTCTGTTAAGACAATCATTTTGAGTTGGTGAAGTGCTGCTCTATTTATAGCCAAAAAGTCTTCTGGTGAGGACTGATAGTGGGGGTTATACTTGGTTATGTCCTTCTATGGTTGGATGTGGTCTTTATTGGTTAGGCAAAACATCTGGTCCCTATTGACATGATGCCTTTTAAAATGTAAGATGGAGTCTTTTTCTAAGATGGAGTTACTTATGTCAAAAGTGCTCTACACTGCTTGACTATTTCAATTTCTTCACATAAGTGGAATCATGCAGTGTTTGTCTTTCTGTTTCTGGCTTATTTCACTTAGCATCATGCCCTCCAGGTTTATTCATATTACAACAAATTGGAGGATTTCCTGCTTTCTGTTTAAAGCCAGCATATTGGTCCCTTGTATGTATATACCACTTTTTGTTTATTCATTTGTTCACTGATAGACACTTAGGTTGCTTCCATGACTTGACTACTGTGACTATTGCTGCAATAAACATATGGGTGCAGATATCTCTTTAATTCCTGATTTTAGTTCCTTTGAATATGTACCTAGAAATAGAATTGCTGAATCAGATGGTTGTTTTATTTTAAATTTTTGAGGAATGTTTATACTATTTTACAGTGATTGCACCTTACATTTATACCAATTTGTGTGCAGGAATTCTTTTTTCTAAATATCTTCACCAATATTACCTTTTTTTCTTTATTATTTCCTTCCCTTTGCCAACTTTGGAGTTAGTTTATTCTTATTTTTTTAGTTTCTTGAGATTTACATTTAGGTGACTTATTTGATATCTTTCTTCTTTTTTAATGTAGGAGTTTATAGCTTTAAACTTCTTAGTACCTCTTATGCTGTACTCCACATGTTTTGGTGAGTTGTATTTACATCTTAATTCCTCTTGAGATGTTTCTTTTTATTTATTTATTTATTTATTTATTTATTTATTTATTTATATTTTGTTTATTTTATTTATCATGTCCTGAGATCTTTTCTAATGTCCTTTTTGATGTTTATTTTGACTCAGTGGTTGTTTAAGTATGTTTGTTTAATTTCCATATATTTAGCCGGGCTCGGTGGCTCAGCCTGTAATCCCGTGCCTTTGGGAGGCTGAGGTGAGTAGATTGCCTGAGCCCGCAGGTTCGAGACCCGTCTAGGCAAGCGAGACCTCATCTCTACAATAAATCAAAAAATTAGCCGGGTGTGGTAGCGCGCTCCTGTAGTTCCAGCTACTTGGAAGGCTGAGGCGGAAGGATCGCCTGAGCCCAGCAGGTCGAGGCTGC
>CAUYQG010105215.1:0-29614 GCA_963574415.1 Tarsius wallacei | reverse complement strand
ACACTGCTGCAATAAACATATGAGTGCAGGTATCTTTTTTATAAAGTGATTTGAGTTCTTCAGGGTATATTCCCAGTAGGGGGATCACGGGGTCATATGGGAGGTTGGTGTTTAGAGCTTTTAGGAATCTCCACACTGCTTTCCACAGAGGTTGCACTAGTTTACACTCCCACCAACAGTGTAGAAGTGTTCCCTTTTCACCACACCCTCTCCAGCAACTGTTAATTTTTGAGTTATTGATAATTGCCAATCTGACTGGAGTTAGGTGGTATCTCAGAGTGGATGCAATTCCTTTCTTACAGTATTATGAGAATTGTTCAAGGTCCACTTATGAGTAAGTATATGTGGTAGTCAGTTCTTTGTTTCTGTGATAGATCATTCAGTATTATACCCTCTAAGTCCATCCAATTTGCTGCCAAGTTCATAGATTTGCCCTTATTTATGGCTGTGCAATATTTCATCATGTATACGCACCACATTTTTTTTTTTATGCAGTCCTCTTTCAATGGGCAGCACGTTTGGTTCCATGTTTTTGCTATTGTGAATAATGCTGCAACAAACAAGTGTGTGCAGGTATCTTTTTCATAGAGAGATTTGAGTTCCTCTGGGTATATTCCCAGTAGGGGGATTGTGGGATTGTATGGAAGGTCGATTTTTAGATCTGTTAGGAATTGCCACACTGTTTTCCACAGGGTTTGTACTAGTTTACACTCCTACCAACAGTGTAGATGTGCTCCCTTTTCCCTGCATCCTCTCCAGCATCTGTTGTTTTTTGTTATTGATGATGGCCATCATGACTGGAGTTAGGTGGTACCTCAGTGTGGTTTTAATTTGCATTTCTTTGATGACTAATGAGGTTAAGCATTTTTGTGTGTGTGTGTATGTGTCTGTTGGCTGTTCATCTGTTTTCTTCTGAGAAGCGCCTATTCATATCTTTTGTCCACTTTTTAATGGGGTTGTTTGTTTTTTTCTTTTTGGCACATTTGAGTTTCTTGTAGATCTTAGAGGTTAGACCTTTGGCAAATAATTTTTCCCAGACTATGGGCTGTCTCCCCACTTTCTTGATGGTTTCTTTGACTTGGCAGAAGCTTGTCAGTTTGATGAGGTCCCACTTGTCTATCTTATCTCTTATGGCATGGGCACTTGGAGTTTCTGATCCAGTAAAGAGCACAACCATGAATGTAACCAACTGCCAAAGAGTTTATTTAATATATTTTGGTATGGGATTCAGTGTGGTTGTCCTGTGAACAGAAAAAAAGTTTGAATGGAAGTACTTAGCGAGATAAAGTCATTGTAAGCTATTGAAAACCTCCAATAGCCATTGTAAAAAGTTAAATGGAAGAGAAAAACTTTTCGTAGCCCTAAAAATGTATTTTCCAAATGGAATCATAGTTGAACATAGGTCTCCAACAATGGGGATTATTTATCAACTTTTTAAAAATCACACTGAAAAGATATTTTTAAGCATCTTTAAGATCACTAGCATTCATTTTAGCTGTATATTAGGAATGTAGTATCATAATACTTTATAATGCCTTTAGAATTGAAAATTAGGTTGATACAATATGAAGAACTTTCAATAAATCTAGCTATAGGATTCATTCTCTTTTCCTCAACCCACCCTAAGCTCCTGAATCATAATAAGATACACATAAAATTAACTCTGTTTTTATTTCTAGTAACCCTGGCAATTTGCTCTTTTCCTTTCAGTGATAAGCATGAAAACATGTACCTCTTTCTAGGAAAGAAAGGAAAGTAGCTTCTTACCCTTTGATTCCATATCTTAGAATTTACTTAGGCACTTTTTTCCCTGCAGAATGTATGAACTGCTTCTATACATGTATATATAGATGCATCCACACATAACTTAGGCAATTATATTAGAATATTTGAAGAATTATTTTTTAATTACTAGTAGGATAAATATTTTTAAGGGCAGCTGTATTAACCTCACTGGTATTTTTATTGACATCTTAATTGTTGCAAAAACATGTATTTTCATATAATTATCATTAACCTACAAACAATAACCTTCCGAATGTTTAAAGTGGTTGCAGAGCTTGTTATTATAGACTGCTTTCAGTGCTGTTCATTTAGTATGCTGTGTTTTTAACACAAATGTAATCCACTCTGCATTTTCCATTTAAAATGCATAAGGCAAAGTGCATCATAACAGGATGTAACTATGTATTAATCAAATTAGCACAACACTTCAAAGGCTTGGGCTTTTTGCTGTGCTACTGTTAGATCACAATTCATGAAGGAAAGGAGCGGCATAATGAAAGGCTTGGCAAGGGAGCAGTTTATTTTCTTTCCAGAAAGATATAGAGTGGGTTAATTTTCATGATGGGAAAACATGTCGAGAAAGGATAACAGTAAGTATTAGGCTAAAGGACAATAAGTGGAATTTAGAATACAAGGGTGGTTTTGCTGCTGATAAAACATAAATTCTATAATTATTTGATGACACAACAGAACTCCAATGACCTATTGTTAAATTATTAAATCTTCATGACCCAAGCAAATAAAAGCCAGTATAGTCAATATTAATATTCAGAACATGACAGATAAGACGATCCTTTGTCACTGTGAACAGCATGCTATATAGCAGTGGAAAATATGAAGCATAGTGCATCCAAATACAGAACTCAACGCACACATAATAACATATGCCACATCACAAAGTATAATTGCAATTGATTATTGATCTTTTGGTCAGTGTTTGGCTTTGCACCGCCCTAAATATATACACACTATAGTGCACAAACAAAGTAAACTGGATGGAATTTAGCTGGGCAAATGATAAGGAAATTAGACATCCAAATAAATGAAAGTCAATTATTTCATTGAGCATTCAAATGATTGTTAACATTGGACACCTGATGCACTGCAGACGTCCTCTTTACTGCTATTGACAGACTACAAATAAGTAGCTCATTTCCTTTTTTTTTTTAGTTCGAATCTCCCTCTGTCACCCAGGCTGGGGTGCAGTGGCACACCCACGGCTACCCCAGCATGGACCTGCTGGACTCCAGCGATCCTTCTGCCTCAGCCTTCGGAATAGCTGGAACTACAGGTGAGTGCTACCATGCCTGGCTAATTTTTGATTTTATTGTAGAGACGAGGGCTTGCCAAGGTGCCCGGGCTGGTCTTGAACCCGCTGGCTCTGGCAATTACAGGCTGATTACAGGCTGAACCACTGAGCCTGGCCAACTAATTTCTCTTTAATCTAAAACTTTTTCTTGGCAGAGGGATTAGCATGAGGTAGGCACAGTGAGAAGTACTCACTTCCCTTCTGATTTTTTTCCATACGAGAGCATAAGTTTATTTCAATGCTAGGCTCCATTTTTCTTGTTCCCCTATGCAAGACCAGGAACCATGTGGTCTACTTAGAACCAGAGAGAAAACAATTTTTAAGACCAGGACTAGATGAAAGTAATCTTTATTTCTGAGTGATTATATGTGTGTGCTACTTTACACAAAGGATGTTCCCTTTCACAGTTCACAAATCCACATATCTGCATCTGGGCAAAAGGGCATGGAATTCAGAGTAAACAAATACAGGAAGGAACAAGGCCAAGAGTGTGTTGGAAACTGAACAAAGAGGAGAGACAGGAGAAAGGAAAGAGACAGGAAAAAAGACAGTGAGGCAGGGTAAAGGAGAAACCACAAGGACATAAGGTAAGGAAGAGAGAAATTGGCTGGGGAGGGAGAGGCGCTGAGAAGCCAAGGAAAGATCTGAATGCCCCATCACTGGGGCAAGCAGGTGAGTTCAGCTGGATACCTCATCTCTGCTGTGCATCTATAAAATAATGGTCATGGTGGTGGTTGTGATGAATTGGAGGAGTTCTGAGGATTTTATGATTTTTTTCTTTTTCATTAAAGTTCTGCTTTAATAGTTTATTAAATTTCTTGAATTTATAAATACAAAACCACTGCAACACAAAATGACAACATACTAGCTATAACATCAAAGTAGAGGCTAAATTATTCGGTAGTAGTAGCAAGCTTATAATTTAGAAGTACTGTGACCTGTGGCTCTATCTGTTTGACTCTTTCTATAAGTGTCCAGCAATTCTCACTTTTTTCCTTTTGTTTTAATAAGAGGAATAATTTCCATTTCTAAAAGAGAGGTTGCTACTTGCAACAAAATTGGCATTAGTCTCATAAAGGAATCCCTGAAAAATAAGGAACATTCACATTGCTGAATCCTACACCTTGCTTTTGTTCAGCTTTCTTTTTGATATATAATGGAATCCACATAAACCAGGGGTTTTCTACCTCCACAGTATTTATATTTTGAGCAGATACTTATTTGGCTGGGGCGGGGAGGGTACACTGTGTCCTGTGTATTGTAAGATATTCAGCAGCATCCTTGGTCTCTACCCACTAGAGCTCAGTGGCAGCACCCTCCACTTATAATAACTAAATCCATGTCAGACGTTGCCAAGTGGCCCCAGGTAGCACAAATTGCTCCTAAGAACCACTGGTTTAAACCAAAGGTAGATCATATAGCCAGGATATCTCAAGAACAAAAATAAACTAAATGAGAAACTTTTTAGATTTCACAGCACATAACACCAAATGTTTCAAGGAAATTGAAAAAAATCTCCTGGTCATAAGATAAATTACTTATAACCCCAACTCATTAAAAGACAAAATAAAACAACCAAACATAGAGCATAAATCTTCAGAATTCCATAGAGAAAGTGAATGAGTTTTAAATAATATCTTGAAGAAGAATTTCAAGTATAGTAAAAATGGGTTTGAGAGAGAGATTCCTCATTTAGGTCAAAGTTCACATGATTTCACCATGACACATTTTGAAACAGCCCAAATGAATTTAGTAAACACATCTTGTGCTGTCTTGAAAACCTTCCCAGAGAAATGAAAAGCTGGAGTTAGGTCAGTTTATACTTACATCAGTCACTGATTAGAATCCCATAGAAGAAGGAAACAACATGTCCCTCAACCTCACAACTTTCGGGTGAGGGGAAAACAAAATATTCTGAGCTGACCTTGCCCAAAGTCCATTCTTTCTCTAGGTGTTGCTGGGGGTCAGATGATTTTTAACAACAGGACTTGGCACTAAGGGCTTGTCTGGGAATCATTTTGGTGAAGACCCTGTTTTTAGACACACAGTAACATAAAGGAGGTACAGCCCATTGGACTGGTGCATGAGTGTCCCCACACTAAACTTTTCTCTGTTGTAGTTCTCAAACTTCAATGTGCATCAGCATCTCCTAGAGGGTTTGCTATAATACAGGTTACTGAGCTCCGACCCAGATTTTCTGATTCATAGATCTGGGTGAGGCCTGAAAATGTGTATTTTAAACAAATTGCCAAGTGATGCTGATGATGCTAGTTAGAGGCCCAAATGCTGTCTGTCTGCCTTCCGGTTTTCCTAAATTAGCCCTACACTAAGTAATTATTTCTTTCAGCTGATTTTTTTTTCTGCTTAGGTTTTAGCTGGTGTGCCTATCTTAGTTTCCTTATATGTTGCCTTTGAATATTTCACTCATTTTTTCATGATAAAAACCTTGTCTTCGCCTATAGAATATTGTTCTGCCTTTCACTTATCACATAGTGCTAAGTGCATGATAGATTCCTGATAAATGACTCCTGAATATAGAATGAATTAAGATAATGTAAAATATAAACTTACAGTATGTTTTATCCTTTGGTTTTTCTTCATCAAAAGTAGCTGTGTTTTAGCTTGGTCTAATACCAACTCCATTTTCTTCCCACTTTAAATCTTTTTTTTTCTTCTGCATATAGACCTCATTTAGGAAGAAGAGGAACACATATTATGGCTTACATACTTCAACATGAAAAGCATATAAAAGAACTTTATAGCCATACTTCTATTTTCATTATCTAAGTGTATTAGTAAAAGAAAACCTATTACATCTTCCTTTTGGGAAGCCAAAAACATCTGGAATTTATGTTATGAGAAAGAGCTTTGACAGACTTTATTTGACATGCACATCAACTGCTGAGAAAAAAAAAAATCACTAGAGGAAATGTTAAACTAAGTTATGATGCTGTCCTGCCAAAGAAGATTGAAGCTGGTTGGCTGGCTGTGTCTCGAAGATGCATTAAAATATGAAGGCACAAAATGGACAGCTGTTTCAGGGAGATCAACCCCGCATTATCCTAACTGATAAATAAATGTGCAATATAATATATAATTCTGGTGTGGGGCTCCAGATCTGAGATAATTCTTAAGAGCAAGGCTCAAGTGATTTGTCATCAGACCCTTAGAAGCAACGCTTTGTGCTACATTGCTGCACACTCTGCTTTTATTTAATGGGAGCTATATCATTTTTATTTGATTTCTTATTTATATTTCAGAATTCTTGAAAGGTTATTCTGCTATCAAAGTGAAACTATGTATACACTGCCAAGCCATTTAAGCTCATATATGTATAAATAAGAGATTTCCCCTGCCCCGCAATTCCTCGATGTTCACTGAGAAGTTCCACCTTTCAAACTGTGATCTGTAAGAGGGAATGGGCATCATGTATCTGTCCTTTTTTTTCCCTTTCTGGCTCCAGAACACACTTCCAGATGTCCTCTGAAACTACAGAAAGGAGAAAAACCTTTCTTTCCTATATTTCTCTTATTTTTGTATAAGGTGTTGTGTGTGAGTGTGAGCTTCAGATTAAGAAACATAACATAGCCAGGCTCGGTGGCTCAGCCTGTAATCCCGCCCCTTGGGAGGCTGAGGTGAGTGGATTGATCTGACCCCGCTGCTTCGAGACCCGCCTAGGCAACTCGGCGAGACCTCATCTCTACAATAAATCAAAAAATTAGCCGGGTGTGGTAGCGCGCGCCTGTAGTTCCAGCTACTTGGAAGGCTGAGGCGGAAGGATCGCCGGAGCCCAGCGGGTCGAGGCTGCGGTGGCCGGGAGCGGCCGCTGCACTCCGGTCTGGGTGACAGAGTGAGACTCTAACTCAAAAAAAAAAAGAAAGAAAGAAAGAAAGAAAGAATACATGCCAGGCTCAGTCGCTCAGTCTGTAATCCCAGCACCTTTGGGAAGCTGAGGCAAGTGGATTGCCTGAGCCTGCAGGTTCGAGACCAGCCCTGGCAACTTGGCAAGACCTTGTCTCTATGATAAATCAAAAAAACTAGCCAGGCATGGTAGCTCACGCCTGTCGTTCCATCTCACCTGAGCCCAGCAGGTGGATGCTGGGGTGGCCATGAGTGTGCCACCGCACTCCAGCCTGGGAGACAGAGTGAGACTCCGACTCAAAAAAAAGGAAGGAAGGAGGGAAGGAAAGAAGGAAGAAAGGAAGGAAGGAAGGGAGGGAGGGAGGGAAAGTAGAAGTAGAACAAACTTCAATATTGCCCTTCCAAATATAAAAGGGGACCCTATTTCATGAATATATCACTCATTTGGTAATAGAAAAAGTTTGACTCCAAGCCTGTTCTTGTGCTCTGTAGTTGTTATTTAACTTGATTATGCAACTTTCATTTACTTATGTCTTATTTTCTCTGATGTTTGGTAGGTTTTTTTGAACACTATAGTATGTCTCATGTTTCTTTTCAAGTCCAATGTTTCAACACTGTGTACTATAAACTGTAGATAGAAAGCAAACACTGATTGATGATAAGAATAATCATTATTATTATAATAGGTCATATGTATTGAATAGTTAACTATGTGCCAGGAAATAGTCTATGTACTTTACAGGTATAATCACACTTAAATCTCACAGTAAGTTTATAAAGTAAGTACTGCTGATGTCCCCATTTTACAGATAAGAAAATGAGAAATGGGGAGGTTAAGTAACTTGCCCAATGACAAGCAAGCAGAAAGTGACAGAGCCAGGATCTAATCCAGACTGCATGGCTCCAGAGCCTGTATTCATAACCACTAAACTATTCTGCCTTCTAATTAAAAATGCATGGGGGGCACACCTCATCAATAAGGGTACCTGCACAATGAATATTTGTATACCTAGCCCTGAATTGTACCCCACAATTTTAAAATAAAAATTAAAAGCCGGGAAAAAAAGGAAGAAAAATACACTTGTGCCGGAATAATGTATTTCAAGTTTTTTCATTTTTAAAACCTTAAAGCTATTTTTAAATGCTCAAAAATAGTTAATGATAGCATCCAGAATTGGCATAGGTATGGAGAAACAGATGCTCTTTTGCCAGAAAGTATATATTGACACAACCTTTGTAGACAGAATTAAGCTAGATGTATAAAATTTTTTTTTATACATTGGGTCCCCCTCCCACTGTGGGAGCTTTTCTGTCCTCTCAATAAATCCTGCTTTCTTAAACAAAAAAAATTTTTATATGTATGTCTTTAGACACAGAAAGTCCACTTCAAGAATTTTAGGTATAGAATTTAGGTATAAGAATTTTCATAATATAGTTACTTATAGGAGTGAAAATTGGAACTAATTAGAATGCCTATCAATAAGAGACTGGTTAAATACACTGAGCTGAAACCTCACCATTAATCCACTAGAAACAGTGACATAGGTCTATACCGATTTTTTAAAAAGAAGTTCATAACATTATTATTGAGTAAAAGACACAAATTGTAAAATATTATGGACACTGTAATCCCACAAGGAGGTAGGGGTGTTACACAGCTATGTGCGGATATCTGAAAAGATGCTCACCAAAATGTATCTCTGAATAGTAAGAGTTTAGGTAGTCTTGATTTTCTCTTTAAAAATACTTACTAAAAACCTACTGTGTGTATGTTTTTTTTTTTCATTCAAAGGAACATAAAAGAAATACAAGACCTAATTCCAGAGAGGCTACAATAGATTATAGGCAAAGAAAGAAAACAAACGTCAGTAACAAATAAATGGCTAGTAAAGAAAGGCAAGAGAGAGAATAGCTGAGCAGGGTGGAATACAGCAGCCTTACAATCAATGGAAAGCAGCATTCAGGCTTCACCTTCATCACTAACTAGCTGTATGAGCCTGATCAAGTCATAATTTGAAAACTGCAAAGTTATGAGGGGTGTTCTCAGAAGTTCTTTACAATTCTGAGTGTCTGTGGCTATTATTTTCAGAAAAAGCAGACAGAAACATGAAAACTCCTCCATTCCCCAGATGATCACAAGTGGATTATTCTGTAGTTTACTAATCTATACTTTAGACAGTTTATATAAGATGTGAAACATCAAATCTCAGAAAATAGGAACAATAATGGAAACCCACAAACAGACTCAGGTACTTGTTACTGAAAATATGATTATTATACAGAGCGGAATAATACACTAGCCTAAGGAAGGAACCCATGCGAAGACAACTCCACTAGCCCACTAAAAGTTCATTTCCAAGCAGTTGACAGTTCCCTTATAACATTTCACTTTCATACAGATACAGAAGTACATATGACCTATCTAACATTGTGTTATTTATATTTCCACTGACAAAAGTCTAAGCAAAGAGTCAAATAAGACTTTGATGTTGTATTACACTGTTATTCAGATATATCAATAATCAAACTTGGAAAGCTTCCAATAAAAACAGAACAAACATCGTTAGCATTTTAATAAACCTGCAAGCCACAAGCCTGGAAAAACAGAGCAAGACAGAGCAAAGGGAAATCAGCACCTGCCAGTGTCTTACCTCTAGCGGTCTGCCCTTTGGCAGTCCACTGTGCCCTCCGAGCTCCACTCCCACAAAACATATACTCCAGGGAGATACCTCTATATTTTAAAATTTTTCACAAGCCTTCCCAAGCTCTAACATTAAGGGATGTATTACCATCTTTTTTAAAAAACTGAGACAAAAAAAACCTAACTTTTAAAATACTCTAAGAAAGTGCTGCTCTTTTAGTTGCAGGAAGCATTTTGAGTGTCAGATAGCCAGAGTGTGATTTAATATGTTAAGAAAGTGGACCTAGATGATATATGAAGAAAAAGTGGCAAAAAGATGAAGAAAAAAACAAAATAACAACAAACTATATGCAACAGACAAAGAGCCAGGAGTTTAAGCAGAAGGCTAAATTAGCTCTCCTTTGACATTATTTCCAATCAGATTCTACGATTCTTGAAATACATCAAGCTCAAAATTACATACAAACCCTCAAAGTAAACAGTTAATTTTCAGTCATTAAATCATTTTTTCAACTGAACTAGAAATTAGAAATTAAAAGCTATGCTTCCTGGAATATTCTGAACTTCACTGAATCTCCTATTAAACCTGTATATGTTTCTAGATAATGTCAAAATATATTTCTTAAAGAATAACTCATTAAAATATATTTAAATGAAATAATCCAAATGAAAAACATCTCGCAAAAACAAAGTAGTTACATATTAAGGAATCTTATTTGATGGCAGCATAAAATAAGTAGAGATCACTGTGTTTTTTTTTTTTAATCTCTATTTATGAATCTAAATGCACTTTGTCCATTTAAACTGAAAGATCTTTATGAAAACATATAATGAGTTCACTACAATTATCTAATTTTCCTCAGATAATTGTAACACGTCAGTGCTACCATATCATAAGCAATAAGTAACCTTCAAGAATCTGCTAGTGTCTTTACAAAGTTTGATTTAAGACCTTCACTGTCAATTTGCAGGAAACCACGAGGCTAAGATGGTGATAAAGCATCGATGATGGATAGTACCACCCAAGCCACCATTCTAATAATGAACTAATGATTCATGCTCAAGGTGCTTTTGAAACATGATTAAGCCTCCAAACATTTCACTAAGGTGGGTTCCTATTACCCCAGGCATAAAATAGAACTTAAATAAGTTTACCAAGGTCATATAGTGAATGACCCAATGATAAAAATTTGGAACAAAAACAAAAACACAAAGGATCCCAGTTTCCAAATCCCCACTGCATTCTCTATTCATTAGTATTTGAAGAAGCCTTTCATCAGGGTAATTTATTTCATTGCTCTGAGTCTAACTGACCTTCTCTGGTCGCCACTAGCAAGTATTTGCCAAAATATCACTGACCAAAACCCTCCTTACAATGCCATGTTTTATAAGATGAATATGTCAAGAATCAGACGAAAATGTCACCAGTGACACTGACAACAATAAAAGAAAATATTCTATATTCAGATTTAAGAAAGGGAAGAAGACTCATATTAAGGGGGAAAAAATTACCCAAGAAAATGTCATCAGAGACTACACTGACAAAAAGTAGAGACAACAGCTTTAAGAAAGGGAAGAAGACACAACTCAAAGGGGAAAAAAATTACCCAAGAAGCAAATGCTCTTTAATGGATCAAAGGAAAGACTCCTTTTTACAAAAGTTGGTGAGAAAACTGTATCTTTTTTAGGGATCATATTGTTGCTGGGGGAGGAAGAATGAGGAGATGGGAAGCAAGTCTAAGCATTTGTAAGGAACTCTTCACATTTATATCCCAAAGTTATTCATTTTCTTATTTGCATGTCAAAAATATGACATAATTTGTGAATGTCAAAAGCAGTCACAGCAAGTTGAATAGAAATTGAACAAAAATTTACTCCTGCTGCCCTTAAAATAGAAAGTCAAAGGTTGTTGATTTTACCATTTTTCAGTATTGGGAGGAAGTTTCATTTATACAGATACTTAAAATTAAACAAAAGAACAGATATATCTACTCTTTTGAAATTTAGAAAAGAAAGAGTAGGGTGAACTCACTGAGAAAATCACTTTACACTAAGACTTGTGGTCTTTACTTAAAATGGACCTAGCTTGCAAATGTGATTATGGAAATAAATGACTGTAGCTCATGACTGATTAACAGAATATATTTTGGGTATATTATGGAATTTTCATCCACATATGATTGGCACATTTTAAAAACTGTTTTAATAGAACTTTCAAGATAATAAATGTGTAGACTTTCTATTACCTGCCTAAGAATAAACTAATCTGTCTACGAGGAGTCCTGGGCAGTTTGCTCCTAAATGCTTGTAGAACATCATGCTCCCAACATCCAGCTGAAGTGACATCAATGCCAATATGAGCAATAATAAAACAGTTAGACAGTTACATTTTAGGATTCCTACTACTTTGGATTACTATTCCATGTTCTTTCCTATGCATACCCTCAAGCAGATCAGTGTGAATCTATAAAAATTCAAAATGCTTTACCAAGTACAATGCACACATAGAGAACCTATCTGGAGGACTGAAATGTAGTATACTACTAAGAGTGACAAGTTAGTAAAAATAACTACAGTCATTCAAATTAAATATTAGAAAAATAGTCAGTGGGGAAAAATCACTAGGAAAATATATGTGCATACAATAAACAAGAGTGTAACATTGTAAAGTTATAGTGACCTTGTCCCTTTTTAAACAGTTACATTTTTCACAATAGGACACAGCCATCAAGTAGCAGCAATGTCTGTGTGGATGTCTAAATGTCTGTCAGAGCCTGCTTGGTAATACTTTATACTTCTCCCCCTCTAACAAGCTTCACTGTTACCTATTGCTTGGAGATGGATGGCTGCCAAGAGCCATCACTAAAAAAAAAAAAGCTCCTCCATAACATAATGATGTCTCGATACTGGAAAAAACTTGTGAAAAAAAAAATCTCAAACAAAAAGAATACAGACATCTACTTAAAGATATAAATTGCTGAAAGCTCCTAATTCCAATAAGATCATAATATCTAAAATATTAACTATATATGGTAAGTAATATATATCTCTTCAAAGACAGTCATCCTATAAATGTCTGTAAATATGCAGAAAGAAATATTACAGAAAACAACTGGTTTTTTTTTTCTCCTTCAAATTCATTTATTAAATTTAATGAAAAAAGTCAGGGCATTATCTTGACATATTTTGCTATCTGTGTCCCAACTAAATTGCTGCCACAAGAATATCATGTTTCTCCAGGATTTTTCTCCTGTCTTCATTCAGTTTTTTTAATTCAGTAAGGTTAACATGTTGTCAGTTGGACTCAAATTGAATCTACATACCTCACACACAAACCACCATTCCATGTTAGAGAATTCTAATGAGTGTCTCTTTAACTCTTCAATTACATTCACAGAATATTGTTAAAGGCTGTGTCTACACCCATTACATGAACTTGAAAATTATGACTGACTTACTTTGACTTACTCTATTTCTTGTCCAACTCAAGTAGTTCATTTTTTATTCTCTTACTTTGAACACATGCTTATGTTCACTAAGTTTGATTGCCATCAAATCATCATGCATTTACTGAGCTTCTGTACAATTCCTAGATATAGTTTTAATTCCAGAACTGTTATCAATGTAACATTCTATTAAGTTTATAACCTGAGTATTAATTAAAACCAAAAAACAAAATGTAACTTACTCTCTCCCTCCTTTCCCCAAACACAAAATAAGATTCTCCAAATATATTTTCACATAGCAGACTATTCATGTGCAATAAATTAACATATAATTGTAATTCATTAACAAAAAATATCAAAACCAAAAATAGAAATACAGTTTAAATTCAAGTTAAAAGGAAAACAAATGGAAATTTTATGTCCTAAGCGAAATAGTCCTCAAAATACCATAAAAAATCATGGAAAAAATGTTCTTAGGCTTTATTTAACAGGCAATAAAACTCCAATGCAGGTCTGATTAGTGTGCTATGGTAAATGTGAAAGATGAACATATATATATATATATATCAGAATCACCAGCAATTATTAACTGGTTTATTGATGTGCTGTCATTAAGGTATTAGTTAAAATTAAAAATGAAAGCATTTCAAAAGTAAAAAGATTTCCACTTCTATTTGTGTGATTTTTTTTAGTAGATATTAGTGCCATTATTATCTATATACCGTAGGAGTTATCTCCTTACAATACTTATTATCACAAGCCATAGATATTGAAGGCAAAAATATAATGATGATTAAGCCATAGTCACAATGGATTCTAAGGAAGACTCTCCTTTCCCCTCTCCATTTCTCCCTAACTTAAAAATAGAGAAGAATAGAAACCTGTGGAATAACCAAAAACTATTTTTAATACATAAATTCAAGGACTTTATTTACATATTTTAAAATTTGTTTTCACCTGTCCCTTTAAACATGAGGTCCTTATGAGAGCAGAAGAACTGCCTTTTCTCCTCATGCATTCATTAAATGAATATTCAAGATTAAATAGTAACACTAGAAACTGCAGGCCTGACTCGGTGGTTCAGCCTGCAATCCCAGCACTTTGGGAGGCCGAGGCGAGTGGATTGCCCGAGCCCGTAGGTTCGAGACCCGCCCGGGCAACTTGGCCAGATCTCGTCTCTACAATAAATCAAAAATTAGCCAGGCGTGGTAGCACGCGCCTGTAGTTCCAGCTACTTGGAAGGCTAAGATGGAAGGATTGCCAGAGCCCAGCAGGTCGAGGCTGCGGTGGCCGGGAGCGGCCACTGCACTCCAATCTGGGTGACAGAGTGAGACTCCAACTCAAAAAAAAAAAAAAAGAAAAAAGAAAGAAATTACAAATGACCATTACTTTTTGGTAACATTTATTTTATTTAATATTTATTTTACTGTAAAAATATTTTAATATTATTAGCTAGCACTTCTAACAATAGATTCCTTTAACCAACTGTATTTTCAAACTCAGAATAAGCACTGGAGGCAGTATGATAGCTAGGAAAGTGCAGGGGCTTTGAGGTCCGACAGATCTACATTCAGTCCTGACGCTGCACTTACTCTGGGTGATCTTCAGCGAGACACTCTACCTCTCTGTGCTTCATTTTGCTTCTATCTATAAAATAAGGCATAATGATACATATGTCACAGAATTAATGTAATAATTAAACAAGCTAATGAATGAAAAACTCTTAGCACCTTGTCTGACTTAATATAAAATTTCCCATATAGGGCAGCTACAAAGTCAGTAGCTTGGTCATCTATTGCTATATAACAAAGCACACCAAAATTTAGTAGCTTTAAAAACAAAGCATCTCATTTGCTCATAGCTCTGTAAACCAGTTAATTGGACTGGGCTTATTCTGCTGGTTTCACTAAAAGGGACAGAAGCTATCTGAAGGCCTGACTGAGATTGGATGGTTTAAGATGGCCCCACTCAGAAGGCTGACCTCTATCTTCATGTGATCTCTTATCCTTAGAGAGACTAGTCTGGGCTTATTCATATGTAGGTGGCAGGATTCCATAAAGGCAAGAACAGAAGTTGAAAGATCGCTTTAAGCCAAAGCTTGAAAGTCCCACAACATAGTTTCAACCCAGTCCAGATACAAGGGGACAAAAAGAGAAAAAGACTCCACCTCTTGATGGGAAAAAATGCAACGTAACATTGAAAAAAAAAAAAAGACTGCGTTGTGAAAGGAAAAAAAATTGTGGCTGTATTATGCAATCTTCTATCATCTGCAAAATATAGACAAATTTTTTATAACACCTACGCTTTCAACTATAAATAATCACAGAGTTCAATTTCTGAAAAGCAAAAGTATTAAATTTTCCCCCAAATAGAGTAATATTACTCTGTTCCTGCTTCAAAGACAGCTCTCAAAAGAAGACCAAGAGATGCAGACCCATTCTCTGATACCATCATTTAAGTTGCCTGGGTGGTTGGTTGATTGGTTTTTCTGTGTTCTAAGAGTCTTCAAAGCTTTTCTATTTGACCTAGTCATTGCATCCATTTCCATTTAATTTGGTCTTTTTACCTACAATAAGCAGCATTCCAATTGTATACTCCATAAAAAATAGCATCACTAAGAAATATGAATCAAGTATGTAGCACTTCTAGAAACTGTGAAGTTTGTAAAACAAGAAAAATATATCCTTGTAAAAAGTATATACACCTCTGGTTTTTCTATGAAAATAATTACTGGAGAAAAATTTAGTTTTGTGATATAGTTAAATAACTATGTCCAGATATCTATTCATACTGAATTAAGAAGAGATCAAAATTATTACATTAAATAAATGATCATTGCTACCAGGATTTCCTTTAACATGTGTGTCTCTACAAGATTCATTTATACAGCCACAGTCCTTAGAACAATACAACCTATTTGCTTTTGGACAATTTCATGAGGCAAGATATGTCACTAAACACACTACGTAAGAATCACTTCTTATAGAAAGAGAGAGGTAAAAGAAAGAGCTACTTGCTTGTTTGATAATATGGTAAGCGGAGAAGCAGTTAAGGAATGATTAATTCCCCCAATAATGCCATTTCTACATTTTCTAATAAGGAACTGATTCTTAAAATTACCATTCTTTTTAGTTGAGGATCTGTTACAACACTGCTTCATAGAGAAACAGTTAGAAGCTTAAGTAGTTTTCAATTTTAGACAAATTGGTGCTGCCTAAATGACAATAGCTAATAACAGTTTGGAAAACCTCAATAATATGAATTGTATCTAATATGTTTTTAAAGACATTTTAAAATCCTGATTATGTTATGAGAAGCCAAATATATGTTCATCTGGAGAAAATGCTACTAGCCAGTGTTACCTTTGGTGACTAGCTATTTCTCATCGTATTGTACCTTAGCATGAATTATTACAATTAGAAAATTCTAACTGATAATTAGGGATTAAATATAACCTCATGTTACAGTTCAAAAATAGATAATCTACCCTCAATTTACTTTTTTAAGAAAATCTTCTAAATGTTTAAAATAATCTCATTTTGTAAAATTATTTCAAAGTTCTACATGGATGATAGATACACTACATGAGTTTATATGGAATAGTTATCACTTTTGAAAAACAGTGACTATTCTAACATTTTAAAATTATATTACTCACTAATCTTAATTGCCATGATTTCAAAAGACAGTTCCAAAGTGCATCTTGAACAAACAGAAAAGCAATTAGCCTAAATTAATTGCTTTGCTGATGTGATTTGCAGTAGGTATGCTTGGTGGTTTTGAAACTCCTGCCAGTGCTTTCACAACTTGATGTTCTGATGGTTTTTTAGCCTTTTTTTTTTGCACCAGAGCAATTAACCAGATAATTGTTCTAATGTGAACCTGGCCTTAATCAGTATGTTTAGGTTCATAGTAGCAATTAACCACACACTAGACATACATTTTTAAAAGGAGCACTTAAAAGTACAAGAAGAGCTAAAGAAAAACTTGTAACATTTTTTTTTTCTCATACAGCCATATTTTTTTCACCAAGAAGCAAAAAGAAAAAGGGGGGAGAAAAGGCACAGCCATCTCCTTTGCCTCTTTTCAATTAATACAAGGTATCATTATGTTTAAAGACAAGTGAAGTTTCTAGTTCTTCACTTAAAGTATTCCAAAGTCCCTACTAAAAGGGCAAAACCCAATGACTAAACATTACAATTCTATCTACTGTTCAAAAATATATCTATGGCTTTCAGATAAATAACATGCAATGCAAAGCAAGCTCTGAATCCAGACCATGACATTAAATCCTCACTTTATTATCAACTTTATTCAGAAATCAATAAATCTGTAAGAAAGAGAGAATTTGAACCAAATGCTTGGATTTCTGCCAGAGTATGAGCCAAATTTAAAAGCAGATTTATTCATCTACAAAAGCAGCATTTACAATTCTCTCAAAACGCATGTATTAAATTAATTCTCTGAGCAGGGTCCAGTGCAAAGTACTGGTTGGATGGGGGGTTTGAGGTGAGATCAGAGGGCCAGAGAGAAAGATACAGGTGCTCCTTATAAGTAGAGAGACTCATAAACAAAACATCATGCAGCCACACAATGATACAAGCCCCAACAGAATGATTTGCAATGGATTTAGCTAGACAGTAACATGATACAGCAGTTAAGTACAATCACCATTATTATCTCATCTTTTCCTTCTACATAAACGAATTCATATTCATTTTAAGGGAAATTATTAGTAGCAGTGCAACTATAATTGTTAATATAACAACTTTGCTTTTTTCAGACTTCAGTAAGGAGTAATTGTATTCTGTCTTAAATTAAATATTTTATCAGTTGAGGAGTGATATACATAAAGCCTTTCCATTTTCATGAGGCATAAAGGTTCGATTTGTAAGTATTCTGTCATTCTTCATGTCTTCAGGAAACACTCCTCTTTCTTAATTTCTGAAAGGACTGTCATATGGAAAATAGCCCAGGAACATGCATGTCAGGTCTGCCATTTTTAATTATTACCAATCAAATTCCAGCAATTTCTCCTCTGGTTAAACATGTGTGTACCTATCTTCAAATATTTCTTTATACCACTGTTCATAAAGTATTTTAGGCTGAAGCAAAATCCCTTCCACTAAATTAATAACTCATCACAGGAGATATTTATCATCTCAAGTCTTTTACAAGAAAATTGTCAGATTTAATAGCCTTTCTCATATTTTCACTATTTATCTGGCTTCATTTATCATCCATTTTAAAATTTTGACAACAGCGAGTTATTTTAATTACCATTTCGGGTTTGGGAGATTAAGAATCAGACAACTCCTGGAAGAAGTGGGGAATGGTATAAATTTGCTTAAGCAGTCAATAAACTATCATCATTTTCATCAATAAAGGAAGATTTTCTTCATTTTTGGCAATTTAAAACAGATTTGAGGTCAGGACGTCTCCAAATCCTATGGGTCGACAGCATTGCATTTATCATCATAGAAAATGTATTCCATTCTTTCCCATAAGTTGATCATGAATTCTGATTTCATAACATGGAAAACATGGTTTTTAAACCTGCAAAGTAAATCCCTGCTATATCTGTTTGCTCATCTTTATAATGCCTGAAAAACACAAAAGCAGTGGCAGCATTTAGAGCATCCAGGAATACCCATAGGATGATTCTATGGAAGCGCTGTTTATTATTATTTATAGAAATGTTCAATTATGCATTATTACTCACTAGGAACCAAAGACAATGCAGAAATGTAAAATTATCATTATGTGTTAGGACTATACTAAAAATTCACATTATTCTATTAGACAAAATGATGTGAATATGGAGAATCAATAAGCCAAATTCACCCACATCAAATTCAGTTTCTAGTCCATCTACTGAATTAGAGTTAAGAATCTAAGCAGGCTGAAACATATGCATCTCATATAGATTTTCCCTTAAAATGCCTTTACTAAATATCCTGGTGTTACATACCAATTAATATTTCCTTTAAAATGACACTTAGTAACTAAAAGCACCAAAAGAACCAATAACAGAACCGATATTCTATATTGCTACCTATCAAACAACTGAAAGTTCCTTTAAATTTGAAAGCACTAAGACTCTCCTTTGAGGATAAATGCACAAATCATTTTATCAGAGAAGCTTTGCCTTTTGTAGAAAAACACTGTCAATTATTTGAAAAATCATATACACTACGAAAAGTATACAGATTAATTATGGCAATTATTTCTTACCAATGGTATCAAAACCTCCAATAAAGTTAACTTCCTTCTTCTTAACTGAAAGACAACGTATTCAAAGTATATGTCCAGTATTCTCTGTTAATTTGCAATGGCTACATATTTGTTACAACTAACAGGGCGCATTTACAGATAATGCAATATTTGTAAAAATAAATGTGCATCTTACATGCTTAAATAAATACCTATTCAAAGTTTACTTGTAAAATTATTTTTGAGTCCAACTATGAATCACATGTGGCACACACACACACACATGCGTGCACACACATGTACACGCACACAAATGAGCAAAACTCTCTACTTTTCCTCAAGAAACTATGTAAGAAATGAGGAGTATTTACAAATGGGGTTGACTGGAAAATTTGCTTTTTAGTAAAAATAAGCTTTTTAAAAAAAAACTACAACTCGAGCAACACCTTCGGGTCCCTTTCCACTGTGGGAGCTTCTCTGTCCTCTCAATAAATCCTGCTTACTCACTTAAAAAAAAAAAAAATCTACAACTCCAAGCAGTAAAATATTCAAAAAAACTTTTCACCTCCCAGATATTTCATATGGACAAAATAAGGAAACATTTTAATCATGCTCAGAATGATCAAGCATAATCTGAGGCCTGAGGTCAGATGACCATTTAACTTATCATTCGAACCACAGCATTTTGGAACTCAAAAGGGAGCAGCAAGCACAATGCTAAACCTGACAGAATGCCAAAACAACAGGCATAAGCTGAGATTGTCCTGGGAAAACCAGGATATATGGTCACTCTAGGTTTAAGGTACTGGGAGACAGTGAGTCCCTCATAGTTAGAGCCTGGACTCTGAAGACACATAAAAATGAGTTCTAGTCCTGGTTCTACTGGTTGTGAGCTGCTCACTATATCTAGGCCTTAATTGCTTCCTTCGAAAATGGAGATAATTCTCTCTCAGGGAACTGTAGAGATTATATAAAATAATGTATGCAAAAAGAACAGTGTCTGGCACAGATTGTAATTAAATGATAGCCATTATTATTATCCTTCTCCCAGAAAAAAAGAAAATATATATTCTTACCTCACTAATAATATATAACCAAACACGGTTTTAAAGAGAAGATCTAATGGATAGAAGGACAAGAAGACATGATTTTTTAGACAGTCTGGAGGCCTGAAAAATAGTTACTCCAATACTATACTAGGAATGGTCTTACAAATAATTGTGAATATGTGAGTAAAAAACAGTGTCAAAAATATGCTTACCTCAAACTAACATCACTAGCTGAAAGACTCCATTCTTTCTCTACAATCCTCCCAGAACTAAGTAAAATATATTTTATTATTCTTCTTGCAAAAATACAAATAATATCATGGAACACACACAAAACTATTGAGGAGTTTACAAAAATAAGCCAAAATTCAGTTTCACTAAAGCTCCCTAACAAGCCCAGCCACATTATTAGGCATCAAAAATATGCAGACAGACTGTCCCCCATTCTACAGAGGAAGAATAGTGCTGCTATAAATACCACCACAGAGTTGTTTCAACAGTCAGCATTATTTCTGCTGCCTCATTATGTCCAAGTTTTCAGGCTTTTATGGGAGAAAACTGCTTAAACTTCACACTCTGTACTCCAAGGTGAAAAGTATTTCTCTTCTCCAGACCACTTGACTTTAATAGAAAACAAAATATTCTCAAACTCAAATTCAACTATGCCTGCTGGATTTAATGGAGAGATTTGTCCCCCTGGGCGATCTTTAAACCTCAGTCTCTAGGAGAATTAAGTAATATTAGGGGATTGAAATGAAATAAAATTCTAAGTCCACTGTGACATGACATTCACCGGAAGATGGTAGATTATCTACCTAGTCCTTGAACACTTATAAATACAATATATAGCATATGTTCACAAAACAATTCTTGGAAATAAAACACAATGGGCACTCAGCAAATATTTTATAACACCAACACCTGCTCAAATCCTCTCTGAACTTTATTTCTAAATATCACCGTTTTTTATTGAATCAACGGAAATTTGAAAGAAGAAACAGAATAAACATCCAGAAAAGATCAAGGGAGTTAGAAAAATCTTTATATAAAGCCTCATTGAGTTTTACATGAGCCAGGGTGCTGTCAGTCTCATTGAAAGGGGTGGTGAAGTAATCTGTCACTCTATAATTTTAACCTGAGTAAACCTAAAAAACTAAAAAAGGGCCTTTTCTACAAAAAAGAAGAGAAAGAATAGTATTGAGACTTCTTAATACTGAAAACAAAGGACTCATGAATCAAATACAAAGCACTGCTAATGAATTCATTTTAAAATAAACAACTTTAAATCACAGGTTTGAGGGTGGAGGGAGTTTAGCAAAGTAGTTCAACCCTCCTTATAATTCAGGAAACTTTTTACAACACTCTTGGTTTGAACACTAAGTGAGAGCTTTCCCCTACTTTGGAAAGCAGTCAATGAAAATGAAGGGTTTAATTTATTTTAATCTGAATTCTGTCTCCCTCTATAACTTCCACTTGTTGACCAAAGTTCTGGTACCTTAAATAACAAGGAACTAATTTAGGTAGACCAATTAACTCTCTATTATTTGTTGATATAGTTTTCTCAGACTTAATTTTAGAAAAACTATTTGATTAAAATATGAAATATATAAAATTCTCTACAGCTGGATTTTAATGTGGGAGAATTGAGTTTGCAGCCTGGGTTGAGGACAGGCAGATAATACAAAGAATATATCATACCTGGTGGGACAAGTGGAGAATTGGAGAAATGGCCAAAGAGAACAGTCCATTCCTCAACCTGGAAAGCTTGTTGATATGAAAAGATGTGTACCTGGTGATAACAGAACCACAACTTTTCCAAAATAAGGCCCCAATTCAAAATGTTTATATAAACTATACCAGTTTTTAAAGTGTCAGCAATGAATTTGACTTTCTAAAATACCATATATGCCAAACAAAGCAGCTTTGAGGACTGGACTCAGCTGTGACCCACCAGTTTGCAACTTCACATAGTCTTATTTAAAAGTTTTATTTAAAGAGAAATAACTATAATTACTGTTCTATATTCCTGCAATAAAGTGAAATAACAATGTTTTCCAAACGTTATATTGTCCTTTAAAGAAATTGGCCACAACAGCCTAAGATTTAAAATTCTACAAATCTTAGAGGGCACACTGATGTGACAGCTCCCTTTACACAAATATAAGATTCAAACAGCAAATTATGGCAACATAATTTACACTAATAACACTGGCTTTTGTTAGACTTTATTACTTTAGCTAACTGATGCTACAGAATCTTTTATTTCTCTTGTATTATTTCCTCCTATACTGTTCTCCTAACTCATGAGTAAGCATGGTCAACTGTCAAAGAAAGTTCATAGATTTCATAACGCATATTGCTAAGAAGATGCTCAGGAAATTCCATTTTTTACATAACAGTTTTTTATATCCAAATGATAATGGAGATACAAACAATGGAATTGAACTAATTTTTTTTTCAGGACAAATGTTAAACATTGAAAATGAGGAGATTACCTCTTTGATAGTCTGAAAATAGCTTTTGCAAAGAACTATTAAAATCAATTAGATTTTATTCAATTTTTATTGGCAAAAAAGAATAAAAGAACCATTATAAGCATATTGCTAAGGAGATGCTCAGACATTCCATTTCTTTTTTGGACTTCATGTCAAACATATAAAAACTCTGAAGACCAAATTGGATGTGACATAACAAAAGATTCGTATCAAATATAAATAAATATTTCAATAATCTTAGAGTCGGAAAGAGTGGAGTAGACATAATAACCAGATGTTTAATTTAAACCATTGATAGAAATAGTCAGTGTCCTCTTTTCATAAAACACTTGGATTTTATTTGTATTCAAAAGCAATGGTAAATGTCAAATGACTATTAGACCATCCTTCTGAATACAAGAAAATATCATCTGTTTAACTCTCTAAACACAAAAAGTGCTTCTAGAAAAACAAAGACAAAGAGCAGCATGTCTCAGTCACACACATAAATTCAAGAACCAGAAAATGTTAACATCATGAGTATGACAGCAAAGTCCTTCAATTACTACATATTTTTAAATTTTGAATTTCAGACAAAAGTTCACAGATAAGAACTTTTAAAACCTAGAATAAATCTCATATACAACAAAATAAGACAAGCACTGACGTTTATCTCAATTTGGGGAATACTTTATTAAAACTAGCAATATTAAAGAAAGATCCTTGTAATAGGTATTATATGTAAATTAATATCTAAAAGTTCTATTATGCTTTCATTATGAAAGAAAATAATGAGTTTAGCTTAAAAAATTAAGAATTTTCCAAATAAATGTCAGTTGTGTATGGATCCCACTTATGAAATGGAAAATTGGCTCATCAGTCATCACTTTTTCTGTTTGTCCCCAGTTTTTCCTGCAGCAATAGTGGAAAAATACTTCCATTGAAAAAGCCAAAGGAAAGTCAAACAAAGGGTCTAATTTAATAGGACTAATATGATATTCCCCTGAACAAAAGATGTTGAAGGAATTAGATGAGAACACGTGTAAAGTGCCTATCAATTACCTGGGTAATAAAGGTTACTTGCATCACCTCTATCCTTATAAGACTCACTATTACCATTAAGTCTTATGTCACCTAAAGAGAATGACCTCTGAGAACAGAAGGGACTGAGTGTCCCACGGTCTGATACACAGTACCAAGTATTTAGTAGGGGGTTAAAAAATGCTTTCTGATTTATTGGAGGATGATAATAGTGAACAAATGTAAAACAGAAACTAATTGATAGGCTAAATGCATTAGTGCATTCCAGTGCCCTCTATATGGAAGGTTACTAACCCATCTCAGCTAAGTGCTGAAATTATAATTAAGTCTGATGGGAAGTTCTAGATTTATACCAATATAATTACAAATATTACTTAGCTTAGTAATATAATATGGCAAGAACAATGAGATGAGTAATTTAGATGATACTGCAAAGTGGGTTTTAATGTTTGAAACTTCTATTACAGTATACAGGATAAGTGCAAGTAGTGTAATTAAAACCTAAAAGAGCCTGATCTTTAAAATTCTACTGCTCAACCTCATTAAAATGCATGTTTTCTCAATTAATCCAAACTTTTCCATTAAAAACATAAAAATATACTTTCATTCCTTGCAAATAAATCTCTACAATATATATATTTAGGATCAAACACCTAAATAACCATTTCAGTTAAGTAGGAAAAAAATGATTGAAACAGCATAAGGTTTGAGTACATGGAGACTAACAAAGGGAAGGAAAGGCAAAGTAAGGGCTACTCACCTTTTCATTTGTAAGTTACCCAGTTATAACTTAAATAAGCATTTAAAAGATTATAAATCCACCCCTCCCCCATCCACACAACTGTGTTTAAATGACACAAGCCTAAGCAAAGTGTTTACTTTGGAGATGATCCATATAATCATATATGGACTGTATCTTACTTATGACTCTTCTATACATGCCAGTATGCAGAAAATTGTTGCAGAATATAAACTGTTTGTTGTAGAAACAGTTTTCTCTTTTTAATTTAATGCATTACTAAGAAATGAATCACAATATTAGCCTAATGTTAAATACCTAAAACCACAAGGAAAAGCTTTTTAAATAATATTTTAAATTGTCATATAAATGTCTATACAGAATGTGGACTATAGAGAAGATTTTAACTTTTTAAATTTATATCATTCATGTATTTCATATAGTGACTATTACTGAAAAAACAATACTTTTTATAAATGATCACATACCCAATTATAGATGAATAAAATTTTCAAGAAAAATTTTACAAAAAAAGAACCAAATCAAGGCTATCACATAATTTAGAGTAATTCAAATATCTAGAGATATTTAAGAAAATATCACTAGAATTTACCATAATTAAGGAAAATTGAGTCTACATGATTTTATTTTTGAAGCACAAAAGGAAATTAAAAGGGGGTAATCTTAAATTTAAAACATTACCTGACACAAACTTAATTATTTCTATTTTTAAAAGAATATTTAAACATAAATAGGTTCTAATTTTAGCTGAGATAGTACTTTCCATTTTGAAAGAATATTTTTGGTGACTCATCTTTTTTGAAAAATTCTCGAAAAGTTACTAGAAAAGAATCCTGTTTTATGCCCATATTTATAAATCTACCTAATCAGTAGCATTAAGGGCACTATGCAGCTATTTTCATTAAAGCGGTCTATTTTCAAGGGTTCTCCTATATCTTTTTCTTTCTTCATGCAATATTTCAAAGAAAAAAATAGGTTTATTATTATTTACAAGAAAAAAACACTTTTACACATTTATACTATATATTAAACTATTCTTAATGTGACTTCCATTTCAAAATCAATATTATATATGTAATTTATATATATTATAGGTACACATACAAATATGTGAGTGTGGATAGTAGATAGATTGACAAATAGATAGATAGACAGACAGACAGAACAAAATTTCACCCTTAGCCTTGCATGGTGGCATGTGCCTATAGCTACTCAAAAGGCTGAGGCGATTGAGCTCAGCAGTTGAGCCTGGGGAATATTGCAAGACCCTGTCTCTGAAAAAAAAAAAAATTTCAGAACTGCCAGACGGAACACGTGGAGGTACCTAGAGGGTGGCATGTGCCAAGAAAGGGCATGAAAGCTCTGTTCTCCTTCCCCCATCCCTAATCCTATGTATCTCTTCACGCACATCCTTTGTAACATCCTTTATAATAAATGTGAAGGAAAAAAAAAAGAAAACAAAAGTTATCCTTAAGAAAGGGTCTAATGCATAATGTTTAAGGTGGTTTCTCAGAATCATTTTCCTTGATAAGTGAACAGTAAAATCAACCAAAAAGTTGCAAAAATATTAAAATGGTAAACAATATATCCTGGATAAATAACAAAGAAAAAATTCAACAGGCTACTATTGTTCCAATTGTTTAGGCAAACATTTGTATCAAAGCACTGTAAAACTTTTCTGTACTTATAAGCAATGAATGTATTAAAAGTATAAATCTAGATGGTTTTCAAAACATATCAATTTGAAAAGATATAGCTTCATTCAATTTTACTTAAGGTTGGCATGCCTTGCTATAACGATAATTAGTATTTGCTACATGTTTTTCTCTGGAAAAGTATTTTAAAGACATTACAATGGTTACCTGTCATTTATGATCCAGTTCAGACAGAGATTGAGAGAGCTAAGATTTTTGCACCTCTTGACAATTTCCATCACGGTTTCATTATCCAGTTCAGTGATATGACGTAGGTCCAAGCTGGAAAGGTTTCTTAGCTAATGAGATAAATAAGATGAAAGATGAAAGGGTAAATGCTACATTCATTTCAAAAATTATGAATATAGTTTATTATAAGGTAGAGTATTATTGTAAAATATTAAAAATAGATAATAGTCTAAAATCTTTAAGCATGTTTATGTAATATTTTAAATACTCAATTAAAAATGAGTGTAGTATAGAAATCTATAGTGAATATATGACTAGCAATAAAAATTAAAAGATTTTATTGCAGTATCCTAACAATTAAAAGCAATCTATTGTCTAATAGGTGAGGAAGCTGTTGAATATATTACATGGGGGGGGGCGGGCTTTAGGCCTACTACCAAAGGGAATTCTTCCAACAACTACACAGGCTTGCAAAAGAACTTGAGCTCTATAATACAGCCCCAGGTGAAACTTTGATTGTCTTGTAAAACCCTAAGCAGAGAACCCAGCTAAGCCATGTCTGGAATCCTGACCCTGAGAAATAGAAGATAAACGTACATTGCTTAAAGCCTACATTTGTAGTAATTTATTGTTCACCAATAAAAAACTAATACACAAGAGCTGCAGGGGATACTGCGTAACTAAAGAAAAGCCAGGCTTCACTTGAGACTTTAAATGCTGAAGCTCACTGCCCCTCTTTAGACACATATGCTCACAAAAGCATAGACTGAGATGCCTGGTTCATCCGGCCTTCTCTAGTTTTATCTTCTCCTGCTGAGAAAGTACTTCCCAGAACACAGTCCATTTTAATGTAGCCATTCTTATTAGAAGAGTGTAAAAGAGAAAGGGGGAAGGTCTTGCTAAATTTCTTAAACCAACCCTTACTCATGGGAAGATGGGTTTAATGAAAACACTTCAAGAAAATGTTTGTACAGTTTCTGGCTTTTACCCAATTCATACTTTGTTAATAGTCACATGCTTCTATACATATCTTAATACCACAAAGGCTTTCCCCAAATTTTTATCTTTCATAGGATTTTGCTTTGGGGTTAGAGAAGTGGCTAAAATTGTTTCACTGGTCAAGTTTTCTTACTCTTGATTGAGCAAAGATGAACTTGTGTCAAGGATCTGAGTCACTCTTAAATTTGAAATACCTTATATTAATGTTCCTCATACTTCTCTTTTATATCAACCACATTATCTTTACAAGTAGCTTTCTTTACATGGCATTTTTTATTCCCTTGCCAAAAACGTTTTTATCACTGTTGGAGAGGTACTATTCCAGTGGCATGTAAAGAACCAGACAGACCCTTTGAGTTGCAGATGCTGGGCAGTTTGCTGGGTTCATGTGCGTGTACAGACAGCAACCCCATGTTGTTGCCACAGGAAAGTCAGAAATAAATGCATTACATGGACCCACAGAGCTGCTTGAAAATACTTTGATGTATGACTATTAAACCTATAAACATTAAGGATTAATTTTGTTATGTGTAACCACATGCATAAGGAAACTGTTAAATATAGTCATGTATAATACACATATAGCATTACTTTAATTTTCCAATTAACCTTTATTATAGTCTCTAGGAAGATACAAAATCATAAAATTTTTGTACAACCACATAAATATCTCCTACACATGCATATTTTGGGGTCAGTACAGCTTCTGACACAGTTTCCATGTGAATTCTTACATATCTCTTAGCTTCCTTCACTTTACAGTATACCTGCATCACTACAGTGTGAATGTACTTAATACTACTGATGTGTACACTTAAAAATGGTTAAAACAGTAAGCTCTATGTTATGTATATTTTGCCACAACAACAAAAAATCACTTATCAACCAGGAGATGGTAAGACTATACAATAAAAATTCTGTAGAGAAGAAAATTAAAAGTTGCTTTTGTCAGTTCAGTCCATCAGAGAAGAAAAGATAACTGAGGCCTAAAGAGGCTGGAATAACTTAGTAAAGTACAGATAATGGGGAGAGAGATGTTAGTAAATCTATACTATCTTACAGACTTGTGAAAATCTGAGGATATATCCTAGAACTTATCTATAACAAGAAGTAACAACTCCAGTAACTATCTCAATGTGATAAAATTCTAGCTGAATCTTGAACTTTTAGAAACCTTGCATCCAGGCCCACTCCTCTATGGAAGGTGGACTAGATGATGACACTGGGCAACTTGTAACTATTACTGCCCTGTATTTACTGTCCATAAATACAAAATTTCTTAATCTTCCAATGAAACATGATGCATCTATGAGGAAACAGGCTTACTTCAGCTCCTATACTCAAGAATTCTACTGAGATCTTGAAGAGTATTTTACCATCATTTTTTCATGAGCTGACAGTCAGTAGGTTCACATGGCCTTCCCTATAACCATTTTGGCCAACTCAACTTGAATATGACAGTATTCAAAGGCATTTCCTTGAGACTAATTCCCAGTAACCAGTATCATTACAAGACATTGAACTAGTTCCTCCATAGAATGTGATACTTTATTTTTTCTAATTTTTTTTATTTTAAAGATGTGGGGTCCAATTCGGGGTTAGGTATATAAACGTTGATTATGCAGGTACCCTTGCTGATGAGGTATACCCCTCCCTCTTCTAGCAGCTTCCCTCAAATGCCAATCCCACTACCCCCTCTCCTGGCAGTTTCCCACTACTGCCAATCCCTTTCTTGTAGTATTATGATAATTGTTCAAGGTCCACTTATGAGTGAGAACATATGGTACTCTGTTCTTTGTTTCTGTGATAGATCACTGAGGATGATCAACTCTAAATCCATCCAAGTTGCTGCAAAGTCCATATGTTTGCCCTTCTTTATGGCTGCATATTATTCCATTGTGTATATGTACCACATTTTTTTTATCCAGTCTAGCTTCGATGGGCAGCATGGTCAGTTCCATGTTTTTGCTATTGTGAACAGAGCTGCAACAAATATACATGTGCAGGTATCTTTTTTGTAGAATGATTTGAGTTCCTCCGGATATGTTTCCAATAGGAGAATTGCTGGGTCATATGGAAGGTCAATTTCTAGCTCTTTCAGAAATCGCCAGGATGTGGTACTTTAATTCAAAACTCCACAAACAACTCTGTCA
>CAUYQG010105210.1:0-12697 GCA_963574415.1 Tarsius wallacei | reverse complement strand
CTGGATTAAGCAAACCTGTCACCAAAACTACAATCTATAAATAAAAATAATTGATTAAGTTGGACTTCACTGAAATAAAACTTTTGCTTTTCCAAAGTGACTAAGAAAATGAAAAGGCAAATCAGTCTGGGAGAAAATACTTGCAAGATACCCACCTGATAAAGAACTTGTATCTAGGATATTTAAAGAACTCTCACATCACAATAATAAGAGGCAAACTACCCAATTAAAAAAATAGGTCAACAAATTAACAGTCACTCCACCAAGAAATATATACAGATGGCAAAGAACACAATAATAGATATTCAACATCATCAGTTATTAGGGAAATGCAAATTAAAACCACAATGCAATACTACTACACATATATTAGAACAGCTAAAATAAAAACTACAGACAAATGGAATTCTCATACTTGATATCAGTGAGGATGCACATATGACTCAGCAATCTCGTTCATAGGTACTTCCCCCGCTAAAATGAAAAACTTGTATAATTATACAAATATTTGAAATCACCAAAAACAGGAAATAACTCAAATGTCCCTGTATTAATTTTCTATTATTGCCATAGAAAACTGCCACAAACTTGGTGGTTTAAAACAACATAAATTTATTATATTATACTTCTGAAGGTCAGAAGTCTGGAATGGGTCTCAAGGGACTAAAAGTATAGCATCCATAGGCTGTATTCCTTTCTGGAGGCTCTAGGGAAGAATCTATTCCCACTCTTTTTGGTTTTTGGCAGAACTCAGTTTCTTGCAGGTGTAGGACCAAGGTCCCTGTTTTCTTGTTGGCCGTAAGCTAAGGACCATTCCTAGCTTCTAGTCAAATCCTTCTCATGTCACATCTCTCCGATCCACTCTGCTCTCTTCCTCTTCCACTTTTAAGAACTCATGTGATTAGAATGGGCCAGACTAGATAATCCAGGATAATCTCCCCATCTCTAGGTGCTTATCTTTAATCAAACCTGCAGAATCCCTTTTGTTAGGTAAAGTAGCATACTCTCAGGATCTAGATATTAGAGTGTGAACATCTTTGAAGCTTCATTATTATTATTTTGCCTACCATAGTACCTCAGCCAAGGAAAGCATAAGCAAACTACAGCTTATATCTACACAATGGGATACTAACTACTCAGCAATAAAAAGAAAGACTACTGATATATGCAACAAGGTGAATGAATCTCAAATACATTCTGCTAAGTAAAAGAAGCCAGAGGGTTATATATTCTATCATTCCATTTATATGACATTCTAGAAAAAAGAAAAGGCATTGGAACAGAAATCCGATCAGTGGTTGTCAGGAGTTGGGAATGAGATAAGGAATTGACTACAAGAGTCATGGAGGAAATTTTGGTATTTGACTGCATTGGTAGATACTACCATTCATTTGCCCAAACTTACAATATAGTAAAAAAGGTGAATTTTACTAGATCTAAATTATACATTAAAAACATTTTTTTTTTAATTGGAGCACCACAAAAGCCTTAGAACAAGTTCAGAACAATTAAGCATATAGCAGTCAACTATAACCTTCAAACACTATGGAATAAGGCAAAACAATCTTAATTTTTCTCAAAGGGCTGTTTCAAATAGCAAATATATTAATTCACATTTCTTCTGTATCCCTCATCAACCCCCTTCTGCAAAAGATAGCAAAATGTAACCCTACTCCCACTATAAGAAACCTTGGCCAGGCGCAGTGGCTCATACCTGTAATCCCAGTACTTGGGAGGCAGAGACGAGAGGATGGCTTGGGCTCAGGGGTTCAAGACCTCATCTCTACAATAAATCAAAAAATCAGCTAGACGTGGTAGCGCGTGCCAGTGGTTCCAGCTACTTGGAAGGCTGACGCAGAAGGATCACCTGTGTCCAACAGGTTGAGGCTGCAGTAGCCGTGAGCAGGCCACTGTACTCTAGCCTGGGAAACAGCGTGAGACTCCGACTCAAAAGAAAAAAAAAAAGAAAAAGAAAAAAGAAACCTCATCTCTCTTTCCTTTTCCAAATAATCCAATTCAAAGAATCACAGTTACCTCATTCTGGTTCTTTCTCTGATTCATGATTCTCTAGGGATTCATTGTATAAATTGACCCTCTGAAACTCTGGTGCAAACATGTAGGTTTGTAAGCATTATAGGTTACAATGTTATCAACGATTAGTAATACTTTCTGTGAAGGTCTTCTAAAAAACCTTGTTATTTAGAATAAACTTATGCTGTTATGCAGAACATTCTACATAGTATAGCCTAATAATAATTTATAAAATACATGAAAACATAAGTGCTATGCAGATAACCAATATATTACCCTTTATCAGCCTAAAAGTAGTCAGCTCTTTATAAACACATATATGTCTAAAAGAATTGAACTTACAGAGAATAATGTCAATATAACAAGTAGATATCATTTGTGCGAAAAAAAATCCTTTTGTGTTAAAATTCATGTAACAGTTTTCTCTTAAATTGTTTTTGTAATAAATGAAAAAATCAAATGCATAAGCAATAAATTACTTTTATAAAAGCAAGGGTAAAGAATTAAAAATCACAACAAATTATTTCACTGGTTTTCAGGTTTGCATAACATAAAAATAAATTGAGAGGAATTTTCCAATATTCACCAGTACTAAGTGGAATTTTAAGAATAGTCAATGTTATTGAATCAGAGTAAAAATTCCAAAGCATATATAGTAACATTTTTTTCAATAACTATCATGAGGCAAGCACTAATTCTAAGCACTTTCAATCATTTTTTCATTTAATCATCATAACAATCCTATGAATAGAATTCAATTTTCCAGATGAGGAAACTGAGGCCCAGGAAGGTTAAGTAATTTGCCAAAGATCAGATAGTGAATAAACTGTGGTTCTGTTAAAAATGTTGGCAGTTTAACTCTAGAACCCTCACTCTGTACATTTGAAGTTAGTTTTCATTCTGAATTTGCCCTCAAGGCCGCAGGGGAAGAATACTTCTTTCTTATTGAAAAAACTAAAATGTGCTATCAAATCATCAAAATAGAATTGTTATTTTAAAAGTGAGAAATTTCAATTAAAAAACAGACATGCCGGGCACAGTGGCTCATACCTATAATCCCAGCACTTTGGGAGGCCGAAGTGAGAGGACTGCCTGAGTCCATGGGTTTGAGACCAGCCTGGGCAACTTGGCAAAACCTCATCTCTACAATAAAACCAAAAAGTTAGTCAGGTGTGGTAGCCATGAGTGTGCCACTGTACTCCAGCCTGGGCAACAGAGTGAGATTCCGACTCAAAAAAAAAAAAAAAAAAAAGACAGACATGAGTAACAACAACACAAAAAAACAATAATTATCAAGAGAGGATTGGAGGTGAAAAGGTTAAAAAGAACCATTTCTAACCGTATGCCTCTTTGTACTGTTTTGTACTATGTAAACTTTTTTAACCCTACCATGTATTTGCATTTTCACTTAAAAAAAAATTACAGGTTTACACAAATTAGTAACAGAAAAAAAGGAAACAAATTTTTTAAATAGCTGATGGAAGATAAATACACACAGCAAATTTACTAAATGATAGCAGCTTAATCAAGAAGTGTAAAAAAATCCCAAATTAACCCCTGATACTTATATGGCAAAAATAAATTAAAGCCCAGAAGCTTGAGGCTGAAGTGAGTCATGCCACTGCGCTCCAGCCTGGTGACAGAGCGAGATCCTGACTTTAAAAAAAAAAAAAACAAACCCATACAGAACTAAAAAAAAAAGTATGACGAATACTTTTTTTTTTTTTTTGAGTCAGGGTTTCACTCTGTCACCCAGGCTGGAGTGCAGTGGCATGATCATGGCTCAGGGCAGCCTCAACTTCCTGGATTCAGGTGATCCTTCCACCTCAGCATCCCAAGTAGATGAGACTGCAGGCACTTGCCACCAAGCCTGGTTAATTTTGTTTTTGTAGAGATGAGGTTTAGCTATGTTGCCCAGGATGGTCTTGAATTCCTGGGCTCAAGCAATCCACCTGTCTCAGCCTCCCAAAGTGCTGGGATTATAGGCGTGAGCCACCGCGCCTGTCCAAGAATACTTTTTTTTTTTTTTTTTTTGGGTTGGAGTCTCACTCCGTTGCCTAGACTGGAGGGCAGTGGCCGCTACCGGCCACCGCAGCCTCGACCTGCTGGGCTCCGGCGATCCTTCCGCCTCAGCCTTCCAAGTAGCTGGAACTACAGGTGCATGCTACCACGCCCGGCTAATTTTTTATTTATTGTAGAGATGAGGTCTCACCAAGTTGCCCAGGCGGGTCTCGAACCCACGGGCTCAGGCAATCCACTCACCTCAGCCTCCCAAGGCGTGGGATTACAGGCTGAGCCACTGAGCCCGGCTCAAGAATACTTTTTATAATTTTATAATGGAGCCCTTTTCTAAATATAAAACCCAGAAACCATAAAAGATTGATAAAATTAGGCTATATAATCATAAAATAGTTTGTGCATGAATAAAACAAAAGTCATGACCAAAGTCAAAACAAGCAACAAGCAGAGAAAAAATTAATTGCAACTCATACAACAAGCAAAGAATCAAAAGACCAAAGTCTTCCACCTATACACACATAAAAGTTAAGTAAATGACAGAGTTTACAGAAGAGAAAATTCAAAAAGCTCTGTGATGAGGTCAATTTCACTCATAATAAGAGAATTTAAATTAAAATTCTGATAAGACATTTTTTACCTATCAGATGAACAAAGATCAAAATGTTAGGTAACTCTAACATTTATCATAATACTATAAGGAAGGATTGGCAGTAGCAGGACACTGCCTGGGAAGTGAAGGATGGAGGGGCACATAACAGCACTAACGATACCAGATCCCAAACCAGGGGAAGTGAGGACTAATGCAAGGCCCAAACATCACCTGTACATAATCGACTTGTGTACCTAATCCTGACTTATACCCCACATCTTTAAAATAAAATATAATAAAAAAGATGGCTCCAAAAAACATGATAAACACTCCAGAAAACTTAAAAAAAAAAAATTAGGTTAACTACTGACTCAGGTATATTAAAAAGCTCACATGGCTGGGAGCAGTGTACACTGGTTTAAACTCTGTGTGAGTAATTATGGCACTATCTATTAAAATTACAAATGCCAAAAACATCTGATCCAACAATGAACTTCCAAATATCCTACAAATATACTCACAGAAAAGCAAGATTATCAATATACAAAGATAGCTGTATCATTCGTAGCAATAAAAGATAGTAAGTTAAATATCCACTGACAGACTATGTTCTGTTACATCAAACAATGGAATAGTATACAGGTGTATATAGGAAGCTTTATATGTACTGGATAGGACAAAGGCCATGAAAAAGACTTTATTATATGAAAAAGACTAAATGGAAAAGCTACAGAATGGTTTGCACAGTTTGATATAATTCATGCAAAAAGAAAATATATAGATATATTTGTAAATGTATGGAATATCTCTCAGAAGATACAAAAGAACTGATAGCTGGGCATGGTGGCTCATGCCTATAATCCCAGCACTTTGGGAGGCTGACATGAGAGGATTGCCTGAGTCCATGGGTTCGAAACCAGCCTGGGAAACTTGGCAAGACCTCATCTCTATAATAAACTAAAAAATTAGCCGAGCATAGTGATGCATGTCTATAGTTCCAGCTACTTGGAAGGCTAAGGCAGAAGGATCGTCTGAGTCCAGCAGGTCGAGGTTGTGGTGGCCGTGAGCACGTGCCACCGCACTCCAGCCTGGGCAACACAGTGAGACTTCGACTCAAAAAAACAAAAAGAACTGATCCACTGTGACTGCCTACAGGAAGAAAGAATGGGGAATGGCGAAAGAACAGACAACCTCATTATATCCTTTGACAACTTCTGTACTACATATGCATGTACAATTCAAATAAATAAGGATTAACAACTCATTTGTTGTTATCAGTGCTCACTCTGATATAACATTTCTGAATAAAAAGGATACCCAAAAAATGTTAACACTGGTTACCTGTGAAGCAGGAGACTTTGACTTTGATCCATGGACCATATCTCCACCCTCACCCCCAACCCCACCAGGTCTGTGGACTGAATTCAGGTGATCTGTGAACTTGCATGGTATATGTTTCCTATGGTTACTATAACAAACTGCCACAAACTTGTGGCTTAAAATGACAAAAATGTATTCTCTTCCCTATTCTGGAGGCCAGAAATCTGAAATCAGTATCACTTAGCCACAAATCAATGGATCAACGGGGTCACAATCCTTCCAGATGTTCTAAGGAAGATTATGTTTCCTGGTCTCCTGGGCCCTTTCTCCATCTCACAAGCCAGCATCTATTACCATGCTTCTCTATGCACTTATCATATAGTCTTCCCAAAGACTATGTCAAATCTCCTTCCATCTCCCTCATATAGGATACATGCAAGTGATTACATTTAGAGCACACTGAGATAATCTGGGACAATCTCCCTAATTAATCACATCTGCAAAGTCCCTTTTGCCATGTAAACTAACATTCATAGATTCTAGGGATTGGGGTGTGGATACCTTTTGGGAAAGATCAGCCTATCACAGATGGAGAAAAATTACATCTGTATTTTCACTAAAATTCATTTTATTTAGTTATTAGAAATATCTGACTCTGTCATCAACAGAAATCACATATATTTTCATATAATATAGCTGTGGCAGACATCCAAAATACTATCTATACTTATATGTATTTTAAAATTATGGGAGTTACTAGAACTGCTGCTAGATCTTATTAACATGTTTATAAAGTATACATATTTTACCACATTGCAAAATATATTAATAGTATTAACCATTTCAATATAATTGATTTCCTTTGTGATTATATTTTAATCCATGAATTTTTTTAAAACACTTTATTTTGATAAAGGATCTATAGGCTTCATTACACTTCTAAAAAGAGTCCTTGGCACAAAAAAGGCTTAGAATTACAGTACTGCTTTAGAGAAAGAATTAAGTATAGGAGGAGGATAGAGTGAGTTGGGAAGGTGAAGTAGATTTTCAATTTAAGCCTCTGTTTACTGTTTGAACTTATATATGTATATTATACACAAACACACATCTTTGCTTTATTTTTTTTAAGTCTACAAGGGTTATCTTGAGCTCTTGAGCTTCATACTTTTTCTTATTGTGGTAGACTGAATAACAGTCCCTCAAATGTGCACACATTCTAATTCCCAGAACCTGTGAATGTTAACTTTAGGACAAAAAAGGGACCTTTTGCATGTGATTAAGTTAAGGATCTTGAGATGGGGAGACCATCTCAAGATCACAGCAGTCATTATAAGGATACAAAGGAGTCTGAGTAAGAGAAGGCAATGCCACACTGGAAGTAGAGAATGGAGTGATATGCTTTGAAGATGAAGAGAAGGGCCACAAGCCAAAGAATATCGGCAGCCAAAAGCTGAAAAGGGCAAGGAAATGGATTCTCCTCTCAATTTCCTAAAGTAACCAGCCCTTCTGACACTTTCCTCAATTTTTCTTTTTATTTACACAGGGAAACACTTTTTAAAGTTACATAATTTTATTAATTTTAGGTTAACCTCAAACAAAGAAATGCATCTTCAATTCACCAAACTTTAGATTATGGGGTCATGGCCTTACCTTAATACAAATTCATGGAACAGAGTTCCATATCATCCTACTCCTATAAACCACTGTTCACATTTCTAGTTTTGGCTTGGTTAAACTTTAAAAAAAAAAAAAAAAAATCTGAGTACCAAAAAAATAAATTCTATTTATACAAAATCAGATTTTCTGTTTCCCTGTAGCTAACTGACCACAACTTTTCAGCAACTCAATTTTGAGTTTTCCAAAAGCATTTAACTTAGTCAACTACTCTTTTCATATTAATACTGCACCTGTTTATATATTTAACTAAATTATGCAATTAGGATAATTACATTGAAAACACACAAGTGACTCTTGGTAAGCAAACAGTTCAAATGGTGGGAGAAGTACATAGGCATATTAGAGAATGGCCATTAACAACCAATTGAGAACACTGTGAATATCAGTGAATTTATTTTTCAAATAAAATGGTAAGGATAATACAATGAATCAGTTATTAAGAGAAACTCCAATTTTTAAAAAAAGTGATGGAGAAAGAGTAGAAAAAAGAAAAAATACCTGCTTATCATCTAATCCATTGCTTAAACAGCAGAATGAGGCAATAAACTGACTAGTGGAAAATGACAATAGATACAGTTTAAAAATTAGGTTTCTATAATGCAAAGAAAACAAAAATTTGTGTGTATGTAGACACCTACAAAAACAGAAAACAATGCTTTCCAAGTCCCTCAAAGTTCCCAACAGGGGAACAATTGCATATCATGTCACCATCTGGGCATCTGAAAAGCACACTCTTTCTCTCCCAATTTAAGGGAAGTTCTAAAAATTCTGAAAAGGTACACATCTGCTTCCTGTTTATAAGTAACTAGGTCAAGGTAATCTAATTGGGAAAACTTGAGAGAAGGGGTTTAAAATAATATGGAAGGGACATAATCCATGATAAGTATGCAAAGGTTCATTGTATTACTGCTTTTTTTGTACATTAAAAATGTTTACAGAGAGCAGCCCTTTCGGGTCCCCTCCCACTGCGGGAGCTTTTCTGTCCTCTCAATAAATCCTGCTTTCTAAAAACAAAAAACAGTGTTTTCATAATAGAGTTAAACAAATAAGTAACTGATACATAACAACCCGATACATTCCAGAGTGGTTACCTGAATTATAGGTCAACTTCTCAAGTGTGTAATTCTCAGTAAACCTGGACCTCAGATCTACCTCAGGCTTATTTTTCAACCCATTGATAAAAACATTGCCCTAGATATGTCCTGTAGATTTATGCTGCCTATTTATCCAGTTCTCCAGAGCACTGTAAATTTTACTCAAATACTTTACTGTATTCAAGTTTAATAATAGCAGTTTATGGAAAACTCTTATTCCCAACAAGTGAGGCTTTGTTGACACTTACTGAGAGAGTTTAGCATTTGGCTGAATACCACTGCCCCCATGAAAGTTATTCATACAAACATATTCAAGAAATATATGCTTACTTGAATTGAAACAAATCAGACTCTTAGTATTCCAATGCTGGACAGCTCCAACTCATCAAAAAGGACACATGTTTTTCTCTTATTAAAAACAAAAGGTGCTGTGGTGCTGAGTAGCTGTGTTATGATAAACTCAACAGAAAAATTAATGCAGCTGCTTATCTCTGGCTTTCAAGTTGGCTATGTAATTGGATGGGCTATGTAATTCTATACACATATTAAACTAACAAACAGCAAGCAAGTTCTACAGCATATCACTGCTAGGGCTCAGCGAGAGAAGAGTGGTCATATATACAACTCCACTGACTGCTCTCATAAGTCAAATGATCAAGCCAGAGGAATAGCCCCATACTTTTCTTTTTTTTTTTTTTGAGTTGGAGTCTCACTCTGTCGCCTAGACTGGAGTGCAGTGGCCGCTCCCGGCCACTGCAGCCTCGACCTGCTGGCTCCGGTGATCCTTCCACCTCAGCCTTCCGAGTAGCCGGAATTACAGGCATGCGCTACCACGCCCGGCTGATTTTTGATTTATTGTAGAGATGAGGTCTCGCCAAGTTGCTCAGGCGGGTCTCGAACCTGCGGGCTCAGGCAATCCACTCACCTCAGCCTCCCAAAGGCACAGGATTACAGGCTGAGCCACCAAGCCCAGCTCCAAAATATATTAATATGTCTGTTTTTTTAATCACAAATGAATACAGGGATCATTTTGAAAAGCTTTACAATCATCTCAAACTCAGTTTTTACATATGAATCTAGAATTCAGGTAATAGAAATAACTGTGGGCCAGGCTCAGTGGCTCAGTCTGTAATCCCAGCACTTTGGGAGGCCGAGGTGAGTGGATAGCCTGAGCCTGTGGGTTTGAGATCAGCCCTGGCTACTTAGCGAGACCTCATCTCTACAATAAATCAAAAAATTAGCCAGGCATGGTAGCAAGCGCCTGTAGTTCCAGCTATGTGGAAGGTTTAGGCAGAAGGATCGCTGGAGCCCAGCAGGTTGATGCTGGGGTGGCCGTGAATGTGCCACAGCACTCCAGCCTGGGCGACAGAGTAAGACTCCAACTCAAAAAAACAAAAAAAAACCAACAACAAAAAAACATTTAGTGCTTGGGTATGGGATAAGCCTTCAATTTTTAGCAATTGTTATTTTCATTCTTATTTTCCACCATGGATCCTACACACTGAGTTTAATTACTGATGTACAAAAACAAATTATTAACATGTTTTCCTTAGGGTGAGCTATGACACAGGATCTCCAAAATAATATGATAATGCATATATAAATCGCAATATTAAAAATTCTTCCTATTTATAAAAACATATCCTTACCTTGTTTGGTGAATAAATATCATCTTGAAATAGTTGGAAAAAGCAGCAAGCACTGCTCTGTGGGCTTTGAAGTACACATCTCCAATGGCAACTGTGCAATCACACAGAAAACCAAATTCTCGCTGCATGTTCAACTGCTGCAGAAGGACAAGGCTATGGCTAGCAGTGTCCATTGTGGCTCTGAAAAAAGGACAACATACGTGTGTGTGTATGTGTGTGTATTTTTATAACTGCCTACACTTTACACAAACCAGCTGAGTAGCAAGGAGACCTGAATTTAAATAAAATTATTCAACAGTCTTCAATCCTGTTAATTTCACCCCAAACCTAGGTAACATTAATTTCCCCCATTATGACAACTGACATAAATTCTGCTGAGCTGTAAAATATGGCCGTTTTCACCTAGTAAGAAGGCAGCATGGTGTGAGTGACGTGAGCGAAAGAAAGGCCTGTCCTTTACTTCCCATGTGAGCATAGTGTTTCTAATCCTGTTTCCTCTCTGAAAAAATAAAAATGAGATACTGCTCCCTCCCTCAGAGGTAAGGTAATTTATGTGAAAATCACGTCGTAATAAAAATGCTCACGTTAGCTGTAAAAGTTAATAACATAACTGGTTGTCCTAGCTGGGCTAGAGCTGTCGCTACAGCTCCTTAGGGATCCTCTGGTGGTCACGGGACATTGGGCTCCCAACTATCATAAAATGTTTGGTGACTTATCAGTCACAGTAGCTCAGGAACCCTTACAATAGATGTCAAGCCACATCCCCTGACATGGGGCTCAGGAGCCTTATAAAAAAGAACTTAAACCCTGATCTCAATTGGATTCAGACACTAAGGAGAAGGCAGGAAAACATCTGGGTCTCAGGGGAAATTCCTATATGAGAAGAGCATGCAGAATTCTGGCTGAGAAGCCTAGTTTGAGCAGCAAGGACATTTGGAAGGGTCCTGGTTCCAGGCAGGTGGGAGACTGTTCCTCTCACCTTCTCTACCCTGGCTGTGCAGAGCCCTGGTGCTTTAGGGAGAAGGCAGCTGTAGCATAAAGGGCATCCCTGGGTGGCTGGGAGAATATCCTTTGAAAGAGCAGATCCTAAAAAAGAGAGTGAAGTTTCCTCACTAGCTAGAGAGACCAAGGTCAGTGGTGGAGTGTGGGGTTAGCCATCTGGCAGACCTTGGGCTGCAGACAGCCAAGTGATCGATAATACAATAAATATAGCCAACCTGTGTAGTGCCTCTATGTGTCAGGCACTTTTCAATCATTTAACTCTCAATGCAACTCTAATCCAACTACATGCCTCTTACCCATGAAGGAGCTGAGTCAACACAGAGAATTAACTGATTCACTTGAGGTCATACTGCTTGTAAGTGGCAGAGCAGGGGAGTCACACCAGGCACCTCAGGCCCAGAGCCCAAACCTCCTTCCTTCTCCTCCCAGAGGAAACATGACCCATGACTGAGGAGCCTAGAAGCGGAGGGCCACAAAGGACACCTGTGGGAAGCCTCAGGAATGCAGGTATTGGGAAGGAGGAATCAGGGAGGAACATGGATTTCCCCACTGGTTAAGCAAAGGTGATATAGCAAAACAAGAGTTTATGCTCATTAGATAGTCTAGATGATAACTGGTAAAGAGAGAGCAATTATTACTGAGAAAAAGTAGTCTATTTTTATTAAAAGTACATATTTAATGCACTGGTATGAAATAATCTCCAAGATATATTAAGTTAAAAAGGCACAGTGTAAAATTATATAGAGAAAACTATTATTTATGTTAAATGAGTGAATGGCTATTTTATTTTTAAAGATGGAAGAGGAATTTATACATAAATGTATTCCTGTTTATGTACATGTCTCTAGACAGGTTCAAAGAATCCAGTAAAATGTTCACTTCAGCCAGGTGTGATGGCTCACGCCTGTGTTCCTAGCACTTTGGGTGGCAGAGGTGAGAGGATTGCCTGAGCCCAGGGGTTCGACACCTGCCTGGGCAACTTAGCTAGATCTCGTCTCTACAATTAAGAAAAACAAAATTAGCCGGGCATGGTGGTGTGCACCTGTAGTTCCAGCTACTTGGAAGGCTGAGGTGGAAAGATCACCTGAGCCCAGCAGGTTGAGGCTGCGGTGGCTGTGACTGTGCCACTGCACTCCCGTCTAGGCGACAGAATGAGAGTCCAACTGAAAAAAAAAGTTCACTTTAAAAAAACCAAACCTATTATTGAAGTGTAACATAAGCCGGGCTCGGTGGCTCAGCCTGTAATCCCGCGCTTTGGGAGGCTGAGGTGAGTGGATTGTCTGAGCCCGCGGGTTCGAGACCCACCTGGGCAACTT
>CAUYQG010105208.1:0-16965 GCA_963574415.1 Tarsius wallacei | reverse complement strand
GTTGGAGACTCACTCTGTCGCCCAGACTGGAATTCAGTGGCATACTCCTGGCCACCGCTGCCTCGACCTGCTGGGCTCCAGCGATCTTTCCACCTCAGCCTTCCAAGTAGCTGGAACTACAGGCACGCGCTACCATGACCGGCTAATTTTTTATTTATTGTAGAGATGAGGTCTCCCCAAGTTGCCCGGGCGGGTCTCGAACCCGCGGGCTCAGGCAATCCACTCACCTCAGCCTCCCAAAGTGCTGGGATTACAGACTGAGCCACCGAGTCCAGCAGGTATTTTTTTTTGTCAAGTGATTTAAGTTCCTCTGGGTATATTCCCAGAAGGGGGATTGCTGGATCATATGGAAGGTCAATTTCTAGTTCTTTTAGGAATTGCCACACTGTTTTCCATAGAAGTTGAACTAGTTTGCATTATCACCAAAAGTGTAGAAGCGTTCCCTTTTCTCTGCATCCTCGCCAGCATCTTTTTTTGTTTGTTTGTGTGTTTGTTTTATTAATGATGGCCATTCTTACTGGGCTTAGGTGGTATGTGAATGTGGTTGTGATTTCTACTTCTCTGATGATTAATGAGGCAGAGCATTTTTTCATGTGTCTGTTGGCTGCTCATGTATTTGAGAAGTGTCTATTCATGTCTTTTGCCCACTTTTTAAATTTGAATTGTAGTCTCACTCTGTGGCCCAGGCTGGAGTGCAGTGGGACATTTACAGCCACCTCAGCATCCACCTGATGGACTCCAGTGATCCTCCCACCTAAGCCTTCCAAGTGGCCAGAACTACAGGCACGCACTACCATGCCTGGCTAATTTTTTATTTTTACTGTAGAGACGAGGTCTCGTCAAGTTGCCCAGGCTGGCCTCAAACCCACGGGTTCAGACAATCCACTCACCTTGGCCTCCTAAAGTGCTGGGATTACAGGCTGAGCCACCGAGTCTGACCTTGGCCACTTTTTAATGGGGCTGTTTTTTTCCTCTAAACATGTTTGAGTTCTTGTAGATCCTGGATGCTAGACCTTTGTCAGATATACAGCTGGCAAATATTTTTTTTCCAGTCAGTGGGCTGTCTCCTCACTCTCTTGATGGTTTCTTCTGTTTTGCAGAAGTTTTTCAGTTTAATGAGGTCCCGCATGTCTATACTATCTATTATGACATAGGTATTTGGAGTTTGGGTCAGGAATTGGCTGCCTATTCTGATTTCTGTAAGGGTGTCCTGCGTTTTCTAAGATTATTAATGTTTGAGGTTTTACATTTAGATCTCTGATCGATTTAGAGTTGATTTTTATGTAAATGGTGATAGTTGTGGTCTTGTTTTAATTTTCTGCATGTGACCAGTCAACTTTCTTAGCATCATTTACTGAACGGGCTCTCCTCTCTCCAGTGGTTGTTTGTGGAGGCGTTGTTGAAGATGAGTTGGTTGAGAAATCGACATTTTGCTTTCAGAATCTCTATCCTGTTCTATTGGTGTATATTGTACCAATACCAGGCTGTTTTGATTACTATTGACTTATAGCAAAGTTTAAAGTCTAGAAGTGTGTTACCTCCCACTTTGTTTCTTTTGCTAAGGATTCTTTTAGCTATGTGTGGTCATTTATGTTTCCATATGAGTTTCTGTACTGTCGTTTCAGATATGAGTAGAATGATGCCGGTAATTTCATGGGTATTGCGTTAAAACTGTAGATTGCCATTGATAGGATGGACATCTTAACAATGTTGATTCTACCTATCCATGAGCATGGAATATTTTTCCATTTGTTTGTGACTTCTTGGATTTCTTTGAGTAGTACTTTGTAGTTTTCATTGTAAAGTTCTTTCACTTCTCTGGTTAGGAAAATGCCAAGAAGTTTCATTTATTCTGTGATTATTATGAATGGAATTGTGCTTTTTCTTTGCTTATCTGCTGGTTTGTTGTTGGTATACGACTGTCTTTTGCACATTTATGTTGTACCCCAAGACTTTGCCAAAGTCCTTCATCTGTGCAAAGAGGTTGTTGACAGATTCTCTAGGATGTTTTAGCAATAAAATCCTATAATCAGCTAGGAAGGATAACTTAACTTTCTCTTTTCCTATTTGGATACCTCTAATTTTCTTCTCTGGTCTAATTGCTTTAGCTAGAACTTCAAACACAATGTTGAATAAGAGGGATAGAGTGGGCAGCCTTGTTGTTTTCTGGTTTCCAGGAGAAATGCTTCTAGTTTCTGTCTGTTTAGCAATATGCCAGCTGTGGGTTTATCATAGATGGTGTTTACTATTTATAGGTATGTTCCTTCTATGACTAGGTGTTCAAGGGTTTTTATCAAGAAGGAATGTCGAATTTTATCAAAAAATTTTTCTGTATCTAATAATATCATGTGGTTTTTGTTTTTACATCTGTTGATGCATTTGATTACATTTATGGTTGTGGATGTTGAATCAGTCCTACATCCCAGGGATGAAGCCTACTTGGTCATGGTGGATGATTTCTGAAATGTATTATTAGATACGATTTGCTAGAATCCTGTTGAGAATTTTTGCATCAATGTTCATCAGGGATATTGGCCTGCAGTTCTCTTTTTTTGTTATACCTTTACCCAGTTTGGGTATTAGTGTGATGCTCGCTTTGTAAAATGATTTGGAGTGAATTCTATCTTTCTCAATTGCCTGAAATGCTTTCAAAAGGATTAGTATTAGTTTCACCTAGTATGATTTATAGAATTCTGTTGTAAAACTGTCTGATCCAGGGCTCTTTTTATAGGTAGTTTTCTTATGATTGATGCATTTTCCTGGATTATTTTTGTTTTATTTAGTGTCTCAATACCTTCTTGTTTTATCCTCGGGAGGTTGTGTGATGTCAGAAAGTCCTTCATTTCATTTAGGTTTTTGAGTTTGTTTCCATAAAGGTGTGCATAGTAATCTCTGATAATCTTCTGTATTTCTTCATGATCAGCAGTGATTTGACCTATTGTGTTTCTGAATGTGTTTGGTTGGGCTTCTCCCCTCTTTTTCTTCGTCATTCTGGCTAGGAGTCCATCAATCCTCTCTATTATTTCAAAGAATCAGCTTTTTGTTTTGTTGATTTTTTCCTATGATATTATAGTCTTCTATGTCCTGTATTTGGGCTTTTACTTTGGCAGTCTGGATTTTTCTGCTAAAATTAGGATTTTGGTGGTCTTGTCTTTCCAACAACCTTAGTTGATTAGTTAGGTTGTAAACTTATAATCTTTCAATTTTCTTGATGTGTGTTCATAGAGATATAAATTCCCCTCTTAGAAATGCTTTCATGGTGTCACAAAGGTTTTGGTAAGATGTTTCATCATTTTCATTTGTTTCTAGGAATCCTTTAATTTCTCTTTTGATTTCTGTGTTGACCCAGAAGTTGTTTGCCATCATGCTGTTAGTGTCCATGTCTTTGCGTGTTTGGGGGGAATTTTGTCAGTGTTAATATTTATTTTTATTCCATTGTGGACCAAGAAGGTGCATGGCAGTATTTCAATCTTGTGAAATTTGTTTATCCTTGATTTATGGCGAAAGATGTGATCGATCTTGGAGTGCATTCCATTTAGTGATGAATAGAATGTATATTCTGTGGTTGTTGGGTGGAGTGCTCTATGGATATCTATTAAGTCTATTTGGTCAAGTGTTAAGTTGAGGTTCTGGATCTCTTTGTTGATCTTTTGACTCAGTGATCTATCTAGGGTTGCTAGTGGGGTATTTAAATCCTCAGCTATAATAGTTTACTTAGTAGCTGCTTTACAGTTTGAATCTTTTATCATATTGAGGCATCCTTCCATATATTTTAAGTATCTGATGGCTTAAAGTTGTTTTGTCTGACATTAAGATAGCAACTTTGCCTTCTTTTGTGATCCATTAGCTTGGAAATTCATTTTTCATCCTGCAACTTTGAGTGTGTATGAGTCCCTTATAGTGAAATGAGTTTTCTAGATGCAGCAAATTATTGGGTCATTTTTTAAAAATCCAGTTTGCCATTCTGTGTCTTTTTAGTCATGTATTTACCATTCACATTCAGTGATTATTGAAATGTGAGTGTTTATCTTTGCCATTTGGTTCTTTTTTTAATTATTGTAATTTTATATTTTATAAAATTTAAGATATAGGGTACAAGTCAGAGTGTGATATACAAATGGTCATTGTACAGGTAATGTTTGGGCCTCATTTTGGTCCCCACTTCATGTGGTTTTAGATCAGATACCGTTATTCATGAAGTTTGCCCCCTCCCGCCCCACTGGGCAGTTTCCCACTACTCTCAATCCTTTTCTTATAGTATTATGATGATTTTTCATGGTCCACTTATGAGTGAGAACTCATAAAAATAACTATAACTCAGTTCTTTGTTTCTGTGATAGATTACTGAGTATTACAGACTCTAAATCCATCAAAGTTGCTGCAAAATTCATAATTTTGTCTTTTTATGGCTGTGTAATATTCCATTGTGTATATGTACCACATATTTTTTATCCAGTCCAGTTTTGATAGGCAGCATGGTAGGTTCCATGTTTTTGCCATTTGCGAATAGTGCTGCAATAAACATATGTGCACAGATTGGGAAAAAATATTTTCCAACTGTATATCTGACAAATCCTAACATCTAGGATCTACAAAGAACCCAGACATGCTGAAAAGATAAAGACAAATAGCCCTATTAAAAAGTGGGGAAAATGTATGAATAGACATGTCTCAAAAGAAGACATATGAGCAGCCAACAGATACACGAAAAAGTGCTCAGCCACACTAATCATCAAAGAAATGCAAATTGAAACTACACTGATATACCACCTAGCTCCAGTCCGTATAGCCATTATCAATAACTCAAAAAGTAATAGATGCTGGAGAGGATGCAAGAAATAAAAGAACACTTCTATACTGTTGATAGGAGTGTAAACTAGTACAACCTCTGTGGAAAACAGTCTGGAAATTCTTAAAAGATCTAAAAATTGAACTTTCATATGACCCAGTCATACCCTTTTGGGGATATACTCATTATGTGGTTCTTATAAAGTGTTTTATTTGTTTGTTTGTTTTTTGTCTTAACTTTTGTGGTGATGTATGTGTGTGTTTTCAAGTTTGCAGTCATGATGTATTCTTTGTTGATTCTGTGTTCTCCTCTTTCCTTGGGAAGTGTGTAGCTATTTTTTACTTTCTTCTGTGCTTAATACCTTTGTAAGCATCTCCTGTAGAACTGAACTGGAAGCTGCACAATCGCTTAGGGATTGGATGTCTGGGAAGGGTTTTAATTCTCCATTGCTAACGAAGCTGAGCTTGGCTGAGCAGTAAATTCTCGGCTGAAATAGTTTATCTTTAAGGACTTTGAAAATTGGACTTCAGTCCCTGCTAGCTTGTAGTATTTCTGCTGATGTGTCAGCTGCTATTCTGATTGTTCTTCCCTGCTAGGTAGTGTGAACTATCTCTCTTCCTCTCTTTAGGATTTTTTCTTTTTTACCTACTTTGTGTAGGAAAATTACTATGTGTCTTCTCTTGCAAGGGTTCTTTGTATCTCTTGTGTTTGTATGGCCATATATTTGGTGACATGGGGAAAGTTTTTTGTATAACCTGAAATAATACCTCTAAGGTGTTCTCTCTTTCCCTTTCTTCTTATGGGATACCAATCAGGGATAGGCCCAACTTCTTGACATAATCACACGTCTCTCGGAGGCTTTGTTCTTTCCTTCTTAATTTTCTTTGTTTATTTTTTACCAAAAAAATGGTTTTGTCTTCCCAGTTCTGAGATTCTTTCTTCTGCTTGATTAATTCTGCTTTCCCTGTTTGTCATTTTGTTATTTATCTCCTGCATGAAGTTATTTTATTTTATTTTATTTTAATTAATTAATTTATTTTTTTGAGTTGGAGTCTCACTCTGTCACCCAAACTGGAGTGCAGCGGCCGCTCCCAGACACCACAGCCTTGACCTGCTGGGCTCCGGCGATCCTTCTGCCTCAGCCTTCCGAGTAGCCGGAATTACAGGCACGCGCTACCATGCCCGGCTGATTTTTTCTATTTATTGTAGAGATGAGGTCTCGCCAAGTTGCCCAGGTGGGTCTCGAACCCGCGGGCTCAGGCAATTCACTCGCCTCAGCCTCGCAAAGGTGCAGGATTACAGGCTGAGCCACCGAGCCTGGCTAAGTTTTTTTTTTATAACCAAAATCTCTGTTACAAGTCTTTCAGTGCTGCATCCTGTCTCTTTAGTCTTATTCAAACTTTCCATCCATTCCCTAATCCCTGTTGTATTCTGGAACCAGTTGCTGATGACTTCCATTGTTTGGGCCTTGAGGTCTGATTTTTTTCAAGCATTTTCTTTTTGCTACACTGGGAATTACCTGTGTTCTTCCACTGATTTTTCCTCATTTTGACAGATCTCTTTCCTTTCTCTTTAGTTCCATTATTTAGTGGCAGTGGGAGTGTCTTTCACTCTGGTATTTGCTCATCCTTCTATTCTTCCCTGATCAAAGCTATGAATTTGTTTTATTTTGAAACAGGGCTGAGGGTGGGAAGCTTTGCTGTCTCTTGATTTTTGAGAATTGAATAAGGTGGAGGACAAGGAGCTAGGATTCAGAAACTACTTGCAAATCACAATATTCACTGACTAGATGGATTTCCTGAGACCTACTCCCCACCATCACTCTATATGACAATGCAATTGATACGTGTGAGCACTCCTGAGTCCAAGATAGAGTAACAAGAATGAGGAAAACAGAGAAAATTGGAATAAAATAGAACAGATAAAAATACAAAAAATAAAAACACAGAAAAACAAAAGCAGAAACCAAAGCAAAAAACAAATACACACACACACACACACACAAACAAACCAAAACAAACTGGAAAAAAAAAACAAAAGCAAAACAGAAAAACCTAACACACATGCGCACGTGCGTTTGCACGCACACACATACACACACACACACACACACACACGTTTCTGTTGATGGGTCTGCTGCTATTCTGACTGGTCTTCCCTGGTAGGTAGTGTGACCTATCTCTCTTTCTGCCTATAGGATGTTTTCTTTTGTATCTACTTTGTGTAGACAAGCTATTTTGTGTCTAGGGGTTGGTCTTCTTTTATGAGAGTACTCTGTGTCTCTTGTGTTTGGACGGTCACATACACATGAAAGGAGAAGGAAAAAAAGAAAAAGGAAAAACCAGTGGGAATGCAAACTGAACCCTCACAAATACAATAACACACACATTAAACTGTAAAAAAGAAGACCAAAAAAAAAAAAAAGAAATGAAAGATGAACACTCAATCATTCATGTACACACATAAATAAAATACAAAAAATGAAAGAAGAAAGAAAAAAAGGAAAAAGAAAGGTGAGGTGCAAATCAACCCTCACATATACATTCATGCACAAAGAAAAAAGAAGAGAAAAAACTTAAAAACAAAACCTGCCCTCTTGTCACATGTTCTGTTATTGCTACTCTCAGCTGCTCACAGGTAAGCCCCTCTGCTGTCTGCTGCATGATCAAGAGAAGGAGGGGGCAGTAGGTGTGCATGGGGTTTCAGTCCTCCCTTCCTATTTTCATATGTTCAAGAGGATCTCCTCTGGTGGGGAAGTGCAGGATTGTTTCCTTCTCAGGTACTGTCAGGAGTGCACCTCAACCCAGCTTATCCTATTAAGTCCTCCTATTGCAGTTGATGTCCAGCCTCCACTGGGGTTTGTCCCTTGCAGTTGTGCCCTGGCCATGTGGCTCTGACATTCAGAGGATTGCTGAGGAGGAGGGGGTTGTGTCAGCCCCAGACTCACCACTGACCTCTTCCTTTTCTGGTCACACACTTTGTCACATGACTGAATCACGGTAGGAGGTGAGGTGCCTGAGACTCAGCACTCATCTTGTCCTTTTGAAGTTTGTGCTTTTGAGATATTCTCTCTGGGTCATGAACAACCCCTGAGTAGTTAACCCCCCAGTCAGAGATTGGGTATGTCCCTCTGTGGTGAGCAAGCTGGAGCACTTCCCTGCCCAGTTTTCAAGATGGTGACTGGGTGCCTGTTTCATCTTCTTCAGTGGAACACTACTGGCTCCTTACTGGATCCCTTCTGCAGCCCTTGCTGCCAGTGTCCAGCCAGGCACTGCAGTAGTGAGGCAAAGCATGGAGCCAGAAGTCACTCCTGGCAGCTTCTTTCTGGAAAGGGCTTTGCTTATTTTTAAAAATGGAAGTCAGCTTCTGCACTCTGGGAAGTGCTAGGGTCCAAGAAAAGCAGTTGCAGCACCAGCCGCTTCACCAAGAGAGCCCTGGCCACTTGCTTCCAAGTTCTCACTCACTCAGTCACTCACATGCCCACTTACTCTGCTGGCTGATCATTAGGCTTCTTTTGAGAAGTGTCTATTCATGTTTTTTGCCCACTTTTTAATGGGGCTTTTTGTTTTGTTTTCCTTTCAGCATGTTTGAGTTTCTTGTGGATCCTGGATGTCAGGTCATTGTCAGATATACAGTTGGCAAACATGTTTTCCCATTTCTCTTGAGGATTTCTTTTACTTTGCAGAAGCTGTTCAGTTTGATGAGGTCCCACTTGTCTATCTTATCTCTTATGGCATGGGCATTTGAGGTTCTGATCAAGAATTGGCAGCCTATCCAATTTCTATAAGGGTGTCTCCTGCATTTTCTAGGATTCATATAATTTGAGTTTTTACATTTAGGTCTTTGATCCATTTGGAGTTAACTTTTGTGTATAGTGGTAAGTAGGAGTCAGTTGCATTCTTATACACCAACAAGAAACAGGCAGAAAACCAAAGAAAAAGCACAATCCCATCCACAATAGCCACAAAAAAAAGAAATATCTCAGCATTTTCCTAACCAGAGAAGTGAAAGAGATTTACAATGACAACTACAAAACACTGCTAAAAGAAATCAAAGAAGACATGAACAAATGGAAAAATACTCCATGCTCATGCATTGGTATAATCAGCATTGTCAAGATGTCCATCCCCACCAATGACAATCTACAGATTCAATGTACTATCCGTGAAATTACAAACATCATTCTTCTCAGACCTGGAAACGACAATACAGAAATTATGCGGAAACATAAATGACCACAAGTTGCCAAAACAATCCTCAGCAGAAGAGGTATGACCCTTCCAGACTTTAAACTTTATTATAAGGATACAATAATTAAAACTCTCTGATATTGGTTCCAATGGAACAGGATAGAGATTTCAAAAGCAAAAAACCTCAATTTCTCAACCAACTCATTTTCAAGAAACCAACAACCACTTGGGAGAGGAGAGCCTATTCAGTAAATGGTGCTGGGAAAACTGGCTAACCACATGCAGAAGAATGAAACCATGCCCTTTCTAAATAAACTCTTTTTCTTAATTGTTTTCTCTTAAAACTGAAACATGCTTTAAGACCTTGAAACCTTGTTTGACACAATGTTCTTTTTGAACTATTATATCTATTCATTCACCAAGTAAATTTTTTTCAGCCTCAAACCCTAAAATTCTACCTCATATTTTTTCTTTTCTGCTCATTTACATTGTCCTTCACCAAGGTTATTGTGGGTTTACTGGTGATATTTAAATGCTAGTGCGAAGTTATGCTCATCTTGGAAAAATTTCCAAAGATTTAGATTACTAGAGACCAATCTTGAACGTGTCATTCACAATTCCCAGAAAAGAGAGCCAATAAGTATGAGGGGTACCCCAAAACCCATAATTTATTTGCAAAAAAGCATATTTACTCTTACATGTTTAAACTTCAGTCACCTTCAATGGACTCTCTGTTTAATGCAATACATCATTCAAGACACTTTTTCTATTGCTCAAAAACAGTTTTTGAATTCAACAATTGTGATACCTTTTAATATTTCTGTCGTTTGCTGTTGTCATTTTTGTTGTTGTTTACATGTCTCCACATAGGCAAATTTTTTCCCCTGTAGGATCTTTTTCATCCAGAGAAACAAAAAAACAAACAAATAATAGTCGCTTGGGGTGAGATCAGGTGAGTACCTAGGGTGGGGCATGGGGATCATGCCATTTTTGGTTGAAAACTGCCGAACACTCAGTGCAGTGTGGGCATGTGCATTGTCGTGGTGGAAGAACCTGTTTGCCACAACTAGGTATGTTTCTTCTGTAAATCGTGATGCAACTTTCTCAAAACTTCCATATAAAAGCTTTGGTTGTTCCAGAGGAACACATTTTGAGTGTACTACAAGAGGCCTGCAGAAAAATAAAATTCAGTCAGTTGTGAAATCACTAATGTAAATATCTACTGACTATTGTAAGATACAATTCCATGTTGAATAAAACTTGGAAAGAAGTAAATAATATGGAAAGTACTAGATACATGTGTTTTTTATTTAAAAAAGATGAAGAAGCTAAGTGTAATTCTCTGAGTCCTGGCTTGGTCAACTGGGTATATACAATGGTATTTTTTAATGTGACAGACAAAAATAGAATAAGAAAAAGCATAGTTACATGGTAGCAATAATGTCTATGGGACCAATTAGCAGCCTCTATGCCTAAAATAAGAAACATACACTACAGAAGTTAGGTAATCTACAATAAGTGTGCATTAGAGTTGACAAAGATAAGACTTAGCATAATGAGTTAATATATGTCAAATAATTTTGATGAGGTGAAAATATAATACTAATACTAGACATTTTATTATTATAATAAGTGAACATCAGTACACATGACATCTAAAAAATTAAATAATGGAACTATTGTAGAAGATAAAAACGCTAAGTCAAAGCAAATGCATTTTTAAATTATTCATTAATGCAGTTATTCATCAATAATTTACTGTAATTGCCTCTCCTATTCCCTCAGAAATTTTGAAAGATTGATAACATGTTGCTTAGAATATACTTTGAAGAGCAAAAGGAGAACTATGTGGTCAGTTCAAGAATACTACCCAAAATCCAAATAAAAAATAAAATGGCTCAGTGCAGGATGTTTGTGTAAGTAGATAAGGTAAGAATGGTTTAATACTGGTGATAATTATGATTTAGAAATAATCGGTTAGATATAAAAGATTAAGATCAGAAACAAGGGAAAAATGACTCAAATATTTTTGACTGGTACATCTGAATGTTTGGAGTTGCTATCAATTGAGAGAGGTAAAGCTGAATGCTGAAGGTGAATCAAATTTTGAGGGGAAGAGATTAAATATTAAACTTAGGAAATGTTGAGTTTAAGATACCCAATGGACACTTAGATATGTTAATTAGGAAGGTGGATATACAAGACTGGATATATATGTGTGTGTGTGTTTGCAAATTTGGAAGTTATAAGCTATAACTTAAAGTTATGACAGTAAATGTAGTCACTAAGTGAGTAAGTGTACATATTAGGGTGATAGGATCAAGGACAGAGCCCTGAAGTTATTTATCATTAAAGTTAATGATAATGAGGAAGAAACAGCAAATGAGATCAACAAGAAACTATTACTAAGGTAGGAGGAAAAATCATGAAATCTTGGTATCTTGGAAGCCTAGTATACTTTGGTGGGTCAACTCTATTGATTTCAGAAGAACCAAAGACCTGGCTGAAGGATTCATAACACTGCAACAGAGTACATATTAATTATTCCATGGTGTATTGTTTTCACAAAGATTGATGCAACTGGAAATGTTATAGGAATTTAATGATATGGTGTTTTATATATTTTTTGTCTGTGATTTATATGGAATCTTTTTCAAAGACTATGATTGCTATAAATTGCAATGGAGTTCACTGTGGCGAAGATGGGTCATTATGTATCAAAAATATCATTCAGAACATTAGAGTTTCTGATATGATAAAGAAAACTTACTACGGTCAATAAAATCCAACACATTCAAGTCTATGAAAAATAAAATTGAAGTTACACTACACAGAATTAAGTTCCTGTTAGAGATTTAGAATTCCATTTCATGTGAAGAATCTGTTGTGTGAAAAAACATTTATATAAAGTGCTGCAAACATATGGTGTACTTTCTCTGACAATAAGCAATAAGAGATTTCTTTTATGTGCCATTTATAATAAAGAGTAATAGGCCATAATATATTATTTGTTAAGGCATAATATTCCTGTTTAAGAAGGATGTACACATTCTTAACTTAAAGTGAACTATTAGGACATTGGTTGCTGGAAGGTATTGTTTAACCTTTTACTAATTTGAATTTCTATACTTTTTTGAACTACTAGGGTAGTTGCTTATATAAAAACTTTAAATAGGCATACACAAAAGATGAAATGTTCTTTAACAAAATAGTAAATTTAATAGCAATGATGAATTTTTTGAATGTAGTAATACATCAAATCAAAGTTAACTGAGAAAAGTAGAAAAGTCACATTTCTTGGAGTATTCAATCTTTTAAAAAGTTTACATTAATCAGATATACAAGTGTTATTATTGAGAGTATGCATCCTGTAAGTATTTGGGTATATATTAGAGTGTTTTTTAGTGCTATACAACATGTAATAAAAGTATCAACTCAAATATAAAGACAGTTTGAACATGCGTGAATGGTATGATTGGAATGGAATTTTATCTCATGTAGTGGTTTTTCTTTTAGTTTTATGAGGTAATTTTTCGGTCTTGATGATGACACTGATAAGTGTCCCTTTCAGTTCAGGGAGTTCTTTAGTTATGAGTAGATAAAAATAATGCCATTATTCACTTAAACCTAAAAATAGTATTGGAAATTGGAAAGGAAGCAATAGCGATATTAAATAGAAAAAAAAAATTACTACATAGTGGTGAGTTTGAAAGAGATTGGGTTCTACTTAAAAAGTGAACTTTCTAAGAGGATTAATTAAATCTTCAACATTAGATAAGAAACATATTTCTGTAAAATGAAATGGTGTTTTGTTTTTTCTTTAAGAGGACAAATTCCTTTTATAAACCCTATGAGTTCACTGGCAAGTTTAAAAGAAGAAAAAATAATAATATTGAATTGGGTCTATCCCCTACAGTGAGCTTCTGAGGTGTTTTTGAACACTAATAATCAATTTGCTTTCTATCACTATAATTTGATTTCCATATTCCAGTATTATATATAAATAGAATTAAATAGAATATCCTCTTTCTTTCTGTCTTCAATCAGAATGATTCATCCATATTGTTCCATGTGTCAATAGTTTATTCCTTAAAATAATGGAAAAAGTACAATGAAGTAAACTAAAATAAAAGAAGACTTTTAGTTCCAAAATGACAGCATAGAAGCATGTTGGTTTTATCCATCTACCACAGAAAATTAAAACCATGATTATCATCAGAAATACTCCAGAACTCAAATAAGGATAAGACAGTTTCTGGAAACACAGAGAAGTTATTAAAAAATCCATCAGGGCAGTAAAAGAATCAGACTTTTATATCCACAATACCCTTCCTTCAATCTGCCAGACACCAAGCATGCAGAAAAATTTCCCCAAATCACAGAAAAAGTGAGATTGAGATAAACTATTAGCTGCCTTACCATCTTAAGTTCCCTAACAAAAGACTTGTATCTCAATCCATGGGAAGCATTATGAGTGCCTGAAAGAAAAAAATATTGATGACAGGCAGGATAAGGGGAGAAAGCAGGACAAGCATCCTCACATCAAGAAACTCTGCTCTGCATCTTAGCTAAAAGAGATACCAAATCAGGCTGGCTGTTCAATCCCACCACATTGTAGAAGGTATCACTATGGGTTCCCTGCACACAAATCCTTATCCAGTTTTGGCACACTGCCCACATATCTCTTTTGGGAACTACTTCATTAAAAAAGGCAGAACTCCAAAGTTTGCTAGAGCTGAAGTAACCCTGGGCATAAGGTACCATTGAGGATAAAAAAAAGAGGCAGCAACTTAATGGGAAAAAAAAGATATTTAATAGATAAATTACAAAAAAACAACCCTTTAAATATATCCAATAAAAAATAAGCCAGACAGAGAAGACTGGAATAAATAATTAATCATTCAATTCAAAGAGGTAGATGTAAATCAACAAGAAACAACAGCAAACAGGGAACAATTACCTCCTAAAATGAACAAACCAAGGAACCAGTGACTGACCAAAATGATATAATTTGTGATCTCTCCTACCAAGAAAACTCTGTATCTGTTTTCAAGAAATGCAGTGTTTGCAAAGATGACATGGAAAATATTAAAACAGAAACCTTGGAACTGAGAAATATATTTGTGGAACAGAAAAACTCATTACAGGCTCACAACAAGAGGAAAAATCAAGCAGAGAAAAGAATCAGTTTGAAAACAAGTTGATCAATTTCCGGTAAGATGGCGATGGCAGAGGTGGAATTCTGAGATTCTCCGAATGTGAACTCCCAAAAAGACTCTTGCTTTCCATCCTCCAGCCCCCTGCCCACCACCAGCCACATTGGTCCGAGGCCCGGGCACCCTCGGTCCCATGCAGGGCCAGATATTGCAGCCCCGGCTGCTCCCTTGCGTGCGTGCGGGAAGGCCTGAGTCTCGGATTCCTCCTTGGCTACATTGTCTCACCAAGATCAAGCTACCGGTCACCCTGGGAAGCTCTGGGCACCCGCCCCTCAGAGAAACTGATTCCATTTCTGGCTGAAATATGCTGTGAGCAATCCAGGGCCATTTTCGTCACTCACTGCCTGCCCTTTGGAGTTTTGGAGCTCTGGAGCTCTGGAGCTCTGGGTAAAAGAACAGCATATCATTAGGAGGTGCTGATGGGAGGCTCTCAGCTCCAGAACAGGGGACTCCCGACCCCCCCAGACCTCACCTACTGGTAGTGCCCTGGATACAGCACCCAGTTGTGCAGATGATCCCCGGTGCCTCCCACGCCACCACAGTCCATCATAGTGGATTGCCCAGGGACCCAAACGAGTGGAGAGAAAGGATCTGCAAAAGTGAAACTGCCACCTCAGCCATTCTCCAGGTAGAGACTTGCATTGCCCTGCCCACCTACCAGCAGCCTCCACCACGGTTCCCAAGGGACCAAACCTACATTCTGCTGCACAGAAAGATTGTAAGATGGTGGGAAATAGGCTCCAGTGGGCTCATACACCAGTAGGTGGATGCTGGAATCAGCATATAGATTCTGAATCACAGCTTCCCCCTCAACTAAACCTCAAAACTGCAAAAAGTAAAGCCCGCAGCCCACACTCCAACCTCAAAAGTGAACAAAGCCAGAGGATCCTCATAAAGAAGAACAGGAGATTGCACAAGCGAAGCAAAAGCAAACCCACCTTCCCTGAAAAACAGAATTAAAGAAGGGGAGGGAAAGGGGGAGAGAGAGAGAAATCTACACAAATGAAGAAAACCCAAAAGAAGAATATGGGTCTCTCCCAGATGCCTGGGAGGGCAGACACTGAGAAAACTGACTTCAGAATGCAAACAATGAAGAGCCCCCAGAATAACTGGTCTCAAACTACAAATCTAGATATCAAGACATTCATGGAGAGATTAAAAAGAATTGAGGAGAATCAAGAAGAAACTAGGAAGGAGCTGATAATTGAGATAACAGGAATAAAGAATACTGTGAATGAAATAAATAACAAACTGATAAGCATGGAAAGCAGAATCACCCAAGCAGAAGAAAGAATCTCAGAGCTTGAGGAGCCAAATATAGAACTAATCCAAACTGTTAAAAACACAGAAAACACGCTCAAAAAGGCAGAACAAAACTTTCAGGAGATAAGTGATTACTTCAAAAGACTGAACCTAAGAGTAATTGGCCTTCCTGAGGCAGAAAGAGAGACAGAGAACACACTGGAACAAGCCTTTCATGATATCATTCAAGAAAACTTCCCCCATCTAATCAATGATGCAAAAATTCAAACACAAGAGATTCAGAGAACCCCTGCAAGACAACAATTGAGGAGACCAACTACTAGACACATAACAATTTGCCTAAACAAAGTTGGTATAAAAGAAAAAATCCTAAAGGCAGCAAGAGAAAAAGGCCATATCACCTACCACGGAAGAACATTTAGAATAGCAGCAGATTAATCTACAGAAACCCTGCAGCCTCGGAGAGCTTGGAGCCCTATCTTCAAAGTCCTAAAAGATAAACAATTTCAACCAAGTATAACCTACCCAGGCAAGTTAAGCTTCATCAGCGAGGGAGAATTAAAATATTTCCCAGATATCCAATCCCTAAGAACCTACGCTGCCACCAGACCACCTCTACATGAAACACTTAAGAAAGTACTAAACACAGAAGAAAAGGAAAAAAGAACAACGTTCTTCACAAGAGTAAGGGAAAAAGAGTAAAACACACATGAACCAACCCCAAAACGAAAAGAAAGGCAAAAAACGAAGTGGAAGAATAACAACTCTATAAGAACTATATAATAGGGATGAACTCTCACATTTCAATAACTAGCCTGAACGTGAATGGACTAAACGCACCAATGAAAAGACATAGAATGGCAAAATGGATAAAATACCACCAGGCAACATATACTGCCTTCAAGAGACCCATCTCATTAGAAAGGATATGCACAGACTTAAAGTAAGAGGATGGGAAACAAATTTTCAGGAGAATGGAACACAAAAGAAAGGAGGAGTCACGATCCTAATTTCAGACAAAATACCATTTAAACTATCAAAAATTACAAAAGATACAGAGGGACACTACATAAAGATAAAAGGTTCACTCCATCAACAAGAAATATATATCCTAAAAATATATGCACCCAACATAGGAGTGCCAACTTTCATAAAGCGGCTTCTGGGAAAACTAAAGAAAGATATCGACTCTAACACTATCACAACTCACAACCCTAGACAGATTATCGGGATAGAAAATTAGCAATGAGATGCGGAACCTCAATGTGACTCGACGAAATGGACTTAATCGATACCTACAGAACATTCCACCCAAAGACCACAGAATACACATTCTACTCATCACTGCATGGAACGTATTCTAAGATCAACCACATACTTAGCCATAAATCAAGCATAAGCAAATTTAAAAGGACCGAAAATGTACCATACACCTTCTCAGACCCCAGTGGAATAAAAATAAACATTAACACCAACAAGGTTCCCCCCAAACTCACAAAGACATGGA